>MDKH01143932.1:0-23230 GCA_005239495.1 Nicotiana undulata | reverse complement strand
TTGTAGACTTGCTTTGCTGCGAAAAGCTCAAGTGAAAACCTATTAGAACTGTGGGCCTCACCCCAACCCAACTTGCTCTGGCCCCGGGTCCTTCCTTTCTATTCCTCGGTAAGCGAACCGTGGGAGCATGGGGGGCGATATCTGCTTTTGACTGATAGAAAGCATCTCTCTCTCAGTGCCAGTTGTAAGGTTAGGAAAGCCAGGTATGATGAAATCCTCTTTTCGAATAGGAATTGATTCGATCTTATTATTATAATATGAAGATTCAACTGAATATACTGTTTTTCAAGAAGGAATCGCCATCACCAGTGGAAGTTGAACCCGGCGATCTCTTCCTCCTGAAGTATGGAAAAAGGAAGAAAAAGCAGTCAACCACAGGGAAGGAAGGAGGTATAGCTCAACTTTCTTGCCTCTTCCTCAATCCAGTAGCGAGGTTTCAACGAGTTCTTTGTACGCGTGTAACGAAAAGTATATATACTTTTTATCCCGAATTCCCTATTACTCTCGGTCCTTGTTCTTGGTCTCTGTGAAAGATCCAGTCGATAGGAATGAATCCATGTTCAAATCTTATTACCGGGTTCGATTACGGGAAGGAAATAGAGAATCTTCTCTCAATTCTTGGCAGAGGGAAGCCCCATGACCCTCACGCTTTTTCCATCACGATTTTCTCTTTGAGAACACTCGCCTCGTCGATTCTTCCCCTCGTTCTTTTTATCTTGGACAAGTGACAAGATCATCAAAAAAGGGAGGCACTCAAGCTTGACTTTTGACCCGAAACCAATCGATCTAGCCATGAGCAGGTTGAAGAGAGCTTTAACAGGCCTTGGAGGACCGAACCCACGTATGTGGCAAAATACGGGGATGACTTGTGGCTAGGGGTGAAAGGCCAACCAAGATCGGATGTTTTGAACAAAAAAAAAATATCTTCATTTTGAAATTCCATTGGACTCGACTGGAGTAATGTATTATAGGAATCATCCTCTTTCAATCAAAGAGCTATTTCAACGATTCCCATGTTTGTAGTTCGAAAGGAAGAGGATCCCAGGAAATTTATTCGAACCTAATTCTTCCGAAATTTTCTATTCCAATCAACGGCCTCTTACCAGGTGATACTGAGGAGGGCCGGACCCTGGATGCGCTAGCGATTGGCACATAGGGGACTGGTTGCCCGGGTTTCTCGGCCTGGTATCCTGCACCTCGCGTTCATGATATCTACATTCAACTGTGCCCCGGAGACACGGTCGATAGGTCCTTCTCAGCAGATTCCGGTGTATAGGATATGGGTTGAGTAAAGTGAGGTAGGGTCTCCACGTATATAGGGTTGTTTTGGTGACCGGGAGTTTGGGTATAACGGTGATCATTGTTGGAGTTTTGGGGTTCGGGAATGATTGGTGGAGTATTTTGTGGAGTATTGTAGGTTTTTTGATGGTATTGTGGAGGGATAGTTTGATTTTGTGGTGGGGTTATATAATGGTGAGGTGCGGGAGGATTTTGTGGGTGCTTGTTAGGTGTGTTTTGAGGTGGTGCGGGGTTCTGGGTGTTTGAATGGTTGACGTCTGGAATGTGAGGGATAGGTTTTCTAAGCTCTGGACTTGCTCGAGCTCACCCTGAAGTTATAGTATTCTCTGCTCAAGCCGTGAGACAACATCATTTGAGGCCTGAGTACCCCGACCATCAGAAGCTTCCGCATGTTCAACATGTGTATTTTTGTCTTTTCTGGTGTCGTTCAAGTCATCCATCTTTGCTTTTACTTTGCCTTTTGGTGGACTAGGAGGAGGAGAAGGTGAAGGGCCCCTGGATCTTGTGTGATAAGCTGATGATGCCAGTATGCGCAAACCAACTTTTGGGGAATGCAAATAATCAAAAAAGAAAGAAAGAAAAAAACAAAAGGTAGCCAAGTCAGTAAGAGTTCTAAAAAGAGTATTTGCGGTATTTAAACACATATTGCGGAAATGTAAATTTGCGTCCTAATTTGGGAGCCTCGTTGTTCCCCAGGTAGGACTAGCGACAATTTGATTTGGAGAACTCATATGCCAATAATGCCTCATTTCATTAATATAAAAATAGATGAATCCCAAAACGGCACTAAGATAATAAAGATAAGTCACTATTGGCACTTGACCTTATTACATTTAGAAAAGCAAATAAGTCTAATCTACTTGGTCCCAGAAGAACCTTCCCCCGGCTGATCTTTCTAACTCCATCGACCAGATTCCCCAGTTGCGCAGACCCAACAGCAGGTAGGCTCTTTCTAGATGTCCTCCCTCGCCTCCTTCAGCATTCTGGCAGTTGTCGATCCCATTTCGTATCTTTCCCTCCAGCTCCATCAAACCCTGCTCCAGATATTCTAACCTTCCATTGGAGGTGATAGCCATCTCTCTCCATTTGTTGATTAGTCTCGTGTTTGTCTCATGTATCTCTTGATGTTCAGCCTCGGAGTCATGGATCCTTTTGCGCAATTTGTTGTATTTGACCTGGGTCTCAGCATCTTCATTTATGACCCTGTTTCCTCGACCAATTCTTGGCTCCACTATCCCAGCCAGGCTGTCCTCTAGCCACGCTGGGTAGAAGGGTGCATACCCTGCATGATACCTGTCTGGCTCAATGGTGTTCTTTTCCACAATGATCTTGCAGTGCCACATATGCTGAGCTTGGTACCTGTAAGGTATGTCGTCATTGTTGATACCCAATTTTTCCTCAAAAATATTTTCAAACCTACATGTTACCTTTAAAATCACTTTTAATGTGAGTGGTAGTTTTTCCACAATTTTTCGTATTTTCTATTTATTTAGTATTTTTTGTATTCAATAATTATTCATAAATTATATTATAAATAATTTCAAAATGTTTCCCAGCTCAATATATTATTTGTAATCCTATTTAATTCTATCAGGATTTAACTATTTCACAAATTAACCAATTAGGCACTATTTAATTAGGATTATACAAATTTTGCAACTATGGCCTAATTGCGCATTCATGTTATTTTCAATTCGATAATCAATCATTTTTATATTTTTATATTAGCTAATTACCTTAATTTTCATCCATGTGGCATTAATTTCATTTTTGCATAATTATTGGCTATTTTAGTAATTATATATTTGATTTTATGGGTATTTAACAATTAGCCACGTTTTATTATATTCTAGCCTAATTTTAACCCAACCCATCAGATTATAACAACCCTATTCCATACCCAGCCCAAACCAATTCCATACCCGGCCCAACCTCGGATCAATCTAAGTCGTTGATGAAATTAGATCAACGGTCCAGATCATTATTTCCTTAATTAATTCGAACTAACCCCCCAACCCCTCTCATTTGCTCACCGTCTCTCATCTCTCTACTCTGATCTCTCTCTCTATGTCTCTTCTAGAGACTTCTGTCTCTTTAGCTTCCTATGACTCTCTTCATCTTCTCCGGAAACCCCTCGCCGGAGACCTTGAAACCTTCATCACCCCCTGCTCTCATGGCTCTCTTATGCCGGTAATGTCATCCCTTAGGCCCTCAAAGGGAAAGGACCTGTCTACTCACACCCATGGTGTTTCAGATTACATCAAGCCTCCAAAGCTTGATTTCGAGTAAGGTTTATGACCCTTGAGGCTTGAGCCAGTGCTGTTCGAGGTTCTTCTCATCTTCTCTAAGGTTTTCTGTAAAACCCTAATGTTTGAAATTTCCGATTCTTTTAGATCTACAATAGATCTATGTCTATTACGAGTTATTATGATGTTTCTTTAAAGGTTTTCTATTTTTTCCTAAGCGATTCTTCACTTCCAACAAGGGTTTTCTAAAACCTTTTCTTCAAAAACGATTTCCTCAAAGCTTAAGTGTCGTCCTGTGATTTTTTCTCATATGCTTAAATTTTGTTAAATATCATTTTAATCACGATTTATTATGTTAAACCTTTAGTTTTAACACTAACATTCTAATCCTGAGTATGTCTTTATTGATTTGTTCTTTCGATTTGTATGTGTTTCCCCATGAGTAACCCCTGATTCTTCCTGTGATTTTACCATATCGTACTTATTAGGGTTTTCTGACTATTCACTTTTGCCTATATCATGATTACCCTTGTGATTCTGATTTTGTCTATTACCTGTTTATTGCACTCATAATCATAATGTCATGTTAATTAATACTATGTGCTGGCCTGAATCCTGATTCGATGTGATTCTTACTTTGCTATGCTATTGGACTTTTGATTATATTACTTCTTGCCTAATGTGTGTTTGTCCCGCTTAAATCAGTACTATTTTTAACATTCTTGAATCCCTGAATGATTGTGAGTAGTACTATACTGATTTTCACACGATATTCTCTACTGATTTTGAATATTTCCTTAAATACATGAGGCTTTCCCTTAATTAGTACTAATTTCGAACCCCTGATTTCTTGTGTTGATACTCTTTACTGATTTCCGACTACTTTTCTTGTTTTTACAACTTTAAATCATTCTCTTACCTTATTATGTTGTTGATTGCACTATTAATTGATTCTTACTGTTATTTCCTTAATTAGACTTTATGTACCTAGCCCTAATTACTTATTCTGTACTTACATTGTTTGAATTCTTTCCTTGATTGTTATACTCCTGCTATGTGAATTCTTTCCTTATTTGCTACCTCTTCTTTACCATTTAAAATGACTCCCTTAATTAAGGGAAGACTTGGGTTGATTCTTATTTTAATTGATTCTGAGTTCTATAATTACTGAACAAATTGATTCCTTCCTTATTAATCATGTACTGATTCTTCTTGCCTTATATGTTACTAGTTCTTACCGTTTGAATTAATTCCCTTAACTTAAGGGAGTACTTGCCTTAATTATCTGATTGATTGATTCTGAGTTCCTCATATTATGCTATCATGATTCCTACCTTATTTACCTAGCCTTAAAACTATTATATATATGCTCTCTTTAGGACAGACTAAAAACACGAATCAAAACTATCTCTTACACTTAAAATCTCTGATCTGTTTCTCTTGTGCTACTTGCTACTGTCTAATTGTTAGCCGGCTTCAAGCCAAGGCTAACTATTGCGCTATCTCTCTTGCTCATTGTGTGTTTACTATCTCTTATACTGGTATGTCCTGATTTCAATTCAAGTCTCAAAAACAACATGATTCTTTTATTACTTCAATTCATCCTGTTCTTAGTTCATTTTTACTTATGGTTCTATTGTTCAACTTGCAACTAATCTGTTTGTTTCATGGCTTATTAGCATGTACCTGAATGTGCTCCCTTCCTTAGACTCAGCATATTTATACCCCCCTTTAGATTCTAATTCAATCATGTTTCTCTGATTATTAGTCTAAACTTATGTGTGGTAGTATAACATGTACTTTATGATTGCTTTGTTCTGTGTAGTTCTGAAATACCTACTGTACCTTAGACCCTTGAATCCCCTTAGGACTTTTGTGACTCTGAACCCATGTAGGACTCTGCCCACTGTATGCTTACACTTACATGATCTATATTTTTCCCCAACTCCTCATTACCCTGTTTGTGGTTGCTGAACTTATCCTAGTTCTTGTTCTACATGTGTTGTTCCTGAGATTAGAATGTTGTTTTTTCTGGTTGCCCTACTCTTTTCAAACTATTTTACTGAATAAAAAGCTTCTACTATTTTTTTTAAAAACTCATTTCTTTTGAATCAGTCTTTCTTGTTTAACTGTTTTCCTACTCAAATCTATCCAAAGCTATGTCAAGCACTCTCACCTTATTCCTAGATTCTTAAGTTCCACCCCCTCCGTGTGAGCACTGCTTTGGGAACCTCTTGAGTTCCCTCTAAACTTTGACTCACTGAGGCTGGTATTTCCAAACTGCACATGTTTAACTCTTCATTACTATGTCTGGGTGTGAGCACTGCCAGGGAGCTCCTGAGGTCCTTAGGGAACTTTGACACACCCGGACTATGAAAGGCTATGAAACACTAAAGGCATTAAGGTTTGGAGGATCTGGGCCTAAGTGAAGGCTCCCTATAGAAGTAACTTCTTTTTTGGTTATGTAATTCATAATTCTTAGCCTGTAATAATTTGTAAACGAATATTTAGGGATGGATAGTGAAAAGGGAGAGGGTAGTTATATAGGTTAGCTCTACTAATGGGTATAAACCATGCCTTAGGTTTATATTTTCTATGTGTTCATTAGAATCCATGCTTAGGGCTCAATGCATTCCAAGCATGTCATAAATATCATGTTCTCAGGATTACTGCTTCAGCATCTTATTTGGTCATGATCACCACTTAGAAATCCTATTTCTACGCTAAGTAATAATATTAACCCAACAACTATTGATCTTGCATGAGAAATCATCTTCCTTGTGTTCGGTGGATACTGTTTCAGCATGTTCATCCTCATGTCATTTAGGAAAAATCTTGTGTTAGAATATGTACTTTGCATTACTTTATACGCTGCCATGTACACCTAAGAATCATGTATTAGGCTTAACAAACTAATAAACAAGTGTTTTTGTGAAACTGCGATGTTCTGCCTTAAGATAAATGCGTAATAAATAAGTCCTTCTACATTTTTCCTAAACACGTTATGACACCGAAACACTCATGCATTCAGAATATCATGTTTAGGTCTTGCATCATTCTGCATTTTCTTTGCATTAGATATCATGCTTCTTAGGATTGCATTTGTATTCATTTAAGCACCCCTAGCCTGATTATGGATAAAATAGACTCATCCACGTTCAGTAACTACTTCCTAAAATTTGGACATTTAGAACAATACGACTTGAACAACTTTCTGTAGTAATTGGTACGCCTAGGCAAGCCTTAGGTGCTAAACCTGTTAAAACTGAAAGTATATTCCTTTATACCTGCTACTTGACTATTAACAGGTTAAAAATTAGTAAGTAAGAAACTGATAAAATTCCTTCTCTGAATTCACTAATAAAAATACCTCACTATTGTATTCTCGCCTAGATATCATGCCTTAGGATTCTGAAGTTAATAAGGCCTTTACATGTGTTTGATTTGTGCTAATTATGTGCATAATCTGTGGAGGAATACTTGGGCCGTGTATCTGCTCTTATTTGTTTTCCCCTTATCTGCAGTCCTAATTGTCGTTGTTTGTCTCTTAGAATCTTGTCCTTTAAACCTAGGGCTCAGCCTAGTACCTCCTTTAGGATAGTTGTCCTTGCCTCCTCCGGGACTGATAGGATGGGACGAGTAATAGCACGCAATAGAGCTTGTGACCAAACACGCGCTTTAATCACCTTATAGGCGGGAAAGGTAGAATATGGATATGATGACCGGTGCGCTAATAACACGTGTAGCCCCTCTTTGAGGAGTGTCTATCGGGTATTGCATTGATGTGATCCATATTATATTAAGCCTAGGATATCCCTCCTTTAAATGTGATATTAGTTCTTTTCCTTTCCAAAATTCAATAACTTGAACACTTGTTTGAAATCCCCTCTTACTTTAGCCCCTTTACCTGTTATTTGTTAATAGTACGAATTCTCAAAAACTATTTGGCCGGGAACCACATTTGTGGATCTTTAGGGGTGCCTAATACCTTCCCATCGGTATAATTTCAAGCCCTTACCCGATATCTGGTGATGCAAACTAGTTTCATGAGTTAATTACTCTAGGCTCCCTAATGCACCTTAAATATCATTAGATGGAGACTCTTCTCTTTTAATAACCCCCTTCCTTTAAAGGAGTTGTCAGAATGTCATAAACCCGATCTCCGCGAGGAAAAAGGGGGCGTGACAGCATGGCGACTCTGCTGGGGATTTACCTAGGCTTTTACCATTACAAATCGTTCCATGAATTTGTACCTTTAATTTGTTTAATGTTTGAACCCTTTCCTCTTCCCTATTACGTGCAATTAATTGTATACTTCTTTCAAGTATTTATTTCACAAAGCAAAATAGACATGTCTCTTTGTTTTCTTTTGTAACTACTTTCAATCATAATTGTTGTATTTACCGCTTTTCTTAACGTGAAAATACATGACTATCTGTTTAAATGCTTATTTATTGCATATCATGCTCAACATTCATACTCCAGTCGTGCCAAACAAAATACTATAGCAACGCTTTTAATGAGTGGTTGCGCTCTTCCTATATTATTACCCCTTAAATTCGGAAAGGCGTATTTGTGGTAAAACTAGTACAACGGTGCAGTCGACAGTTCCGTGCCTTCCCCCTTGAGTTGTACGCTCAAGGGTACCAGTCTAAAACCCCATAAAAACCTTACTCTGTTATATTGTTGCATGCATCATGGTCAAACCTAGTCGGGCTAACGTGTTGTCCGCACAATAGCCTTTAAAGATAGCCTTGTCCAAAGTCCACTGGGTTTCCCTAAAACCCAAACGGACACCCTCACGTTCTGTGCATTTATTTGGAGAACTAAATACTTCCTGCTAATTATTGATGTTAAATAGTCGAGTTCGGTGGGGGTAAGGGCCTAACCTTATTTTCTTTGCAGAAAATGAGGCACGAAATCCCCAGATTTGGTATGGTCTCCAATATTCACCCAAAACTTCTAAGTTGGTGGGAGGACCTCCATTCTAGTGACAAAACTATCGTCAGAAAACACCTGGGCAATCTACCATCCCTCCTAGAAATCCATCCAAACAAAATGATGATTGAGGCTGCCACTTTATTCTGGGATTGCGAAAGATCTGTGTTCCGTTTTGGGAACATTGAAATGACTCCTTTGTTGGAAGAAATAGGGAGACTGGCTGACTTAGTGTGGGAAACTCTAGGGTTGCTGATGCCTGAGAACCACACAGGCAGAGGCTTCCTCAAGATGATGGGTCTGAAGAAAAATCCAGAATTGGTATGTCTGAAGGATTCATACATTCCTTTCGACTATCAATATGAAAGGTATGGTCACAGCAAATCATACCGCACCTACCAGGACGAGTTTGCTATCACTTCTCTGAGGCACATCCATCGCCGAGTGTTCGTGTTTATGGTATCCTTTTGGGTTTGATTGTATTCCCGATGAAGCAGGAAAGGATCCATACTAGGTTGGCCATGGTGACTAAGACACTAATGGAAGGGATAGACGAGCAGAACTTCAGCATTGTGCCCATGATCATTGCGGACATATATCGGGCCTTAGAAATGTGTCAACAAGGATCAAGGCATTTCGAAGGCTGCAACTTATTACTTCAACTCTGGCTCATGGAACATCTTCAAAGAGGCGAATACCGACAAGACATCCATCGAAGGATTTGGGATGACCACATCGCTTTCCATCACCCAAAGCGAATGAATTATGTTCCCGACATGTTCTCTCAGCCTGAGAACGCCGAGGGATGGGTCGAGATTTTTGGTAACCTGACTGAGGAACAAATTCAATGGATGTTTGAGTGGTTCCCGACACACGAGTTTATCATTCGATCCCGAGATGCTTCTTTCCTAATACTGATCGGTCTAAGGGGGAGAAATACCCTTACGCCCCTCTCCGAGTCATGAGGCAAGCAGGTAGGAAGCAGGTCATACCTAGGGTCGAGAAAATGAGCCATCTTCGAGTAGACTTTCAGAATGATGACAGCCCTCATAAATGCAAAGCTCATCACCTATGACACTGCAAGATTATGCTCGAGAAGGACACCATCGAGCCAGACAGGTATCACGCCGTTTGTACTCTTTTCTGCCTTTGTTGGTTAGAAGAAGATCTGGGTGGTCAAATTGAGTTGGGGTTCGTTCGAGGTCACAGGGTTATAGATGAAAGGGCTGAAGCACGAGTTAAGTTCAACCAGCTGCGCAAAAGGATCCGCGAATGTGAGGATGATCATCACAAGATACATGAGTCCAACAACAAACTGATCGAGGAGTGGAAGGATATGACCGTCAGCACCAACAAGAGGTTGGGATACTTAGAACGAGGTATAGTTGAGCTGGAGGAGAAATTCATCAAAAGGATCGAGACTTGCCAAAAGGCTGAGGGAGCTGAAGGGGAATATCTAGCCAGAACCTACCTATTGTTGGGTCTTCGCGAGTTGGGAAAGATGATCAAGCCAAATTTCCACTTCCAGTCGGATTCTTCAAAAACCTTCAAATTTCCATCTTTAGCCAAATGACTTCAAACTGACCTCCGGACATCCGAATTCACTTCCGATTGCGCTCCCAACTCCAGAATCACCATACGAAGATATTCCCAGACTCAAAATTCCAAACGGACATCAATATCTTTGAAATGCGCTTCAAGCAAAACTTAGAAAATTCCTTCAAAAATGCCGATTTCCACAATATACGCTGAAACGCTCCCGGGTTATCCAAAACCCGATCCGTACATACGCCCAAGTCCGAAATCATCATATGAACCTGCTGGAGCCTTCAGATCCTGATTCCGAGGTCGTTTACTCCAAATCCCAGTCTTAGTCGATTCTTCCAATTTTAGGCTTCTGAAATGAAAACTTTTCTTTCAATTTAACTCTGAACTTCCTGAATTTCATTTCCGACCATATGCACAAGTCATAATACCTGAAATGAAGTTGTTCATGACTTCCAACCGCTGAACGACGCGTTAGAGCTCAAAATGACCGGTCGGGTCGTTACATTCTCCCCCACTTAAACAGATGTTCGTCCTCGAACGTGCCAAGAACTTCTCTTGAGTTATTTGAAATTACTGTTTAACATCCGGTGCACCTGCCCGGGCTGCCACAACCCAGTTGAGCACAAAAGCTTGATCAATCCTGAAGATATCCTCCTTTATTCATGCAGCAAGCTCCGAACTCAGTTCCCACACCGAAAATTCTCTGCCAGGCCAATTTCGAATATATGAACATCGTATCAACTACCACACGGGCACCAGAACACAACTGCGTACCTTTGCTGAATTAGCACCATGCACCGCATAATTCATCACCTGACCACCATGACACTCCTTGAACCGTAATAGCCAAAATCCCACGAATCTGATGCTCCCAATGCACCTCATAATATACATACATACATCCTGTTATAATGCTGACGATACCATCACACGGAGGAGATGTGTAGAAATTCTAACCAACTGCAGAGTTAACCGAACATTGAACCTCTCCTTTTTGACAAAAATCATTACCTCATTACTAATCAAATACTGGCAACTACCCCGTAACATACTTCACAAAATCTTATAGCACTGATCCCAAATTTATGAATCTCGTCTCACCCAGCATGAACTGCTCAGACAACCAATCATCCCAGACGTGACCAACAGTCTCACACGATGCCACAATGCGCCAATAGGCCATAACTCGAACACGATACATAAGGAAATGACTCAGGAAGGGACTACTCAACTCACGCAACTAATATGAACTTCCCACAGAAAATAGGAAGTAAAACACAAGAAAAATAAGTATAGGAGTCTTACTCAACATCACACTGCTGCAACATGCAACCCGATCCGAATAACATACCCGTGGCGGCGTGCCACCCGATCCCATCATAAAATTTACATAAGGAAATATATATGGAGCTGAATTGCTCGCTATTATAAATTACTGAATACCGTCACAAGCACGCTAAGTGCATAATACCATTCTGGGGAGACTGATAGAGTCATATGCTACGAACTCAAGCACAACTAAGGTGCGATATATAATCTGAATCTCGAGAGCCATTCTGCTCACATAACCTCATCACTACGCAGAATCTCAACACATAAGGAATTATCAAGCCGCTTCTCAACTCACACGGCACAATCGTATATACATGAATTGACGAAGGCGGAACAACATCTGATATCCCACACCCCTCCTCGAGAAGCGCTATTCTGAAATGAACATATCTAACTCACATGAAGCCCATGATCTTGTTTTAATCCATTCACACACTTCCAAATGATTCTACTTGCACTAAACTAGGCTAATAACTTCACCTGGGTCCATAACACCCCGATTCCTCTCATAATACACAAGAACAACCATCATAGCCAGGACAAACACCCCACAATCCACAATCAACTGAATTGAATGCCTTCCATGCATAAATCCTCAATTAAGCAATATTACACTCCTTTATACTCGGTCTAATCCTTTCAATCCCTCAGGTGACTATAAGTCACACCAATGCAATCTTCCCGCGGTCAAGCTCCCACGACTTTCCACACAAGGTAACAAGTTTGCACATCCATACCACCGACCACACAATTGCTACAAAACACATCAAGAACCCATGACCAGGGTACAAAGCCTCTTTCACCGAACATCGATCTCAGGTAACACTGAAGACAACATCAGGTCATTCTAAACATTCAAATCCCTTGTTCTTGCTCCTCCGAGCTCATGACATCCTTGTTAACACCGAACCGCAATCTCGATCCTTACTTCCAGTTACATACTGCTTACTGCAACTAACATGCCGATATGGAATAGCATAGGAATTCCACCATAACTCCTGAACCACTACTGGGGTGAACACTTCATCATATAGAAAACCTTTTACTTACCTGAATTCATGAGAATCATAACCATACACAAGTGGATTCTCACAACCACCATACATGCAAATCCTTAAGTGGTGGTCTGAACCACCATAAACCTTCCGGGATCTACCTACACCTGACAGGCCATAGCACTTGAATGCCTCCAACTGAAATCTATTACGACGGCTGACAAACCCCACATCAATCGGCACAAACTATACACATACACAATCACACCGAAGGAATTGATTATGCCGTACATGTGCCATTTCAACCATGGCTAACCAATCTATATTCTTTTAATCATCTTAATTGCCTCATAGATAGTAGTAACTTCCTTCAACTCATAGCAAACTCAACCCTCACTCATCCTGAGTGACCTTGATTCACGAGACCATGCTGCCTAAATCTCGTAACCCGTCTCACACCCTCTTGATAATCTTTCTACAACCCAAAGTTTTATTTCCCTCACTCCTCCAATACTATCTTGCATGCTGAAAATATAACATAGAACATTCCAACCGTTTTCCTCTTCTCAGAAACTACGCTGCAAAAGCTCGATTCTTAATCATACTGCTGCTTGAAACCCTTAAACACCGCATTCTCTAACTTTCAAATTTACTAAGACCACCGCTGAGAGTCACCCACTCTGACTGGACCCGAATACAATCAACTCCAAGGCTCTTTTAGCACATGAACATGCTCTCAATGAAGCACGTGACTGAGTCACTACCCTTACAACTTGCCTATGCCTTAAGCATAATCCTGAATATTTCAAGTCTAACCCTGGTCCAACAGGGCCAACTTTAGCATTCATTCCTCAAATCCCACGCACAATCACCCTTTCACTCCTTTCCCTTAGAAGTAACAACTTGCTAATACGCCAACGATATGCAAACCCCAAGAGAACACAATCCTACAACCGAGCTGCATGTGGTGGGACTCCCTCACTTAGCCCGAAGCTACATCCTTGTACCACTCTAGACCCTGTTGAGATCCTTTCTCCTTTGCTAACATGATCTTGCTCAACCAACACATCCAATCCTTCCGAATTCTCCTGTTAGCATTCCCTAATTACCTAAATCCTCTAGCACCATCACACATTGTGCCTCCTACCGAATAGCCACTATGATTCCTTGCAGAAACTTGCCAACCACCCAACTGCTAACCTACTCCCAGGAGATAACCCACATGTGCAAATCACCAACTAACACCGTCCAACCACGCTACGTTGCACACCCTCTACAACATCAATACCCCATCCCAAGCCTGCTCTCATTCACCAACCGTGCATGTCCGTCCGCTCCTCATGGACCTCTACTAAATGCTCTACAACATCTTCAAATTCACCGCCACATTGCATCCAGTCTTCATCCCTGAAAACTCCTCTCTGTTGCATCCAACCTCCCGCCGAATAACCAACATCCCAGTTTAAGCTCGTGAACCTAATCACCATCCACTAAAATTCTCAATTCACTCCAACTTGTCCTCAAGATAGGCAGTCGTCTTACCACTGAACTCATATGTTACGCTGCCACTCTCCCACTTTAGTTAAACTCATCCCCTTCAACACTACCTAACTTCCTTCTCTTATGCCTGGCCCCTTTTATAATTTTAGCCGCCGCCTGACACTTCTCACATGACTTCCTCCATTGCATGCTTATCAATTGCAACCTCAATTCTATATCATTCTCTACAACACCTAAACCAGCAGATTACCATAACTTTGACTCCCCAAAGATCATCTTCCTCGATCTACCTTAATTAGAAGCGCGAATTCAATACTTTGACCACCGCACACCACGGTCTATGACAGCCGCTTATTCAATACTATTTAACCACACTCTAACCCAATGCAACAGAAGAAACCATAGCACCGACGAGCATATCACATCCTATTCGATCAAAGATGACGATATCACATCACAGGTGAATATTCCACCTCACTTGAAAACACCAAGCCTTACTACTTTATCAACCCAAACCGTACCATTCATAATTCAAATGCCTTTCCTCTCCCGGAACTAAAATACTAATATCTCAAAATCACACTCTGAGGAGACCTCCCTCCAAACAATACATTACCCCGACATATGGGCAAGTATTTTACCATCACACTCGCATCGCGCGTTAACCAATTGTAAACATCATCACTACCTGAGCATAGTCTCAAGGCTCTTAGAAACACAGCTACTGAGCTGGAACAACATAATATTCTTCTGCAGGGCGACAACAACAGCCCAAACAACTATGTACGAAAAACATCACGCACCATATCTATAGCACCATTATATTTCCTCAAATTCCCGATTCGTAACAAGCGCTTCGCGACGATAACATTGAGTAGGAAGAAACATAGGCATAAGCCTCAGAGGAATAAAATCGCACGATGAGGAATCGAGAAGGGAAGTACTCCTAGCAGCCCCTTAGCCTCTCGAAGATAAGTACAGACGTCTATGTACCGATACGCAAGACTCTACTAGACTTGCTCATGACTCGTGAAACCTAGGGGAACCTAGAGCTCTGATACCATGTTGTCACGACCCAAATTCCATAAGTTTGTGATGGCGTCGGACACCATTATCAGGCAAGCCAATCCTTAACTAGTTGGAATAATTCCTGTTTTAAACATTTTCGAAATCATTACCTTTCATTGCAGTTCATAATCAAATGAATAAATCTTCATAAATTAAATACGACAAAAAATCAATTCAATTTAAGAAAATAAATCCCAACACATCCCCAGAACCCGGTGACACAAGTACATGAGCAACTTCTAAGAATTTATACAATTATACAACGATTGTCCTAGGTAAAACATGGACAAAGACTATAAAATAAAGTGACAATACATAGGAGAGAGACTCTGTCAGCTGCGGAACGCCTCTGGATGATGCAGAGTCTCCAAGTCAACCACTGTGCTATGAAGGTACCTATGCAACAAAATGCATAGCAAGTGTAGCATGAGTACGAAAATAACGTGTACTCAGTAAGTATCTCGCCTAACCTCAGAGAGGTGGTGAAGAGAGGTCAAATTAGACACTTGCTATAAGTCGGATAAATATAATCAGGTGAGGTGCTAAGCATGAGTATCATATAAAATCAATTAATAGCCAGGGATAAGAAACATCAACTTATTTCACCCTTTTACACATCATTTCTTCTTCATTTAAACTGGCATTTCAACTTTTCCTTAAGCCGATAAACATGTATAAATCACAGGGAATACGCAGTGTTTATCATGTATAAATCACAGGAAATACGCAGTATTTATCATGTATAAATCACAAGAAATATGCAGCATTTATAATGCGCAATCAAAATGCCGAGGGTCGAACGGCGCGGATCAACAATAATAAACTTTGCACTGCCGAGAGTCGAACGGCTCGAACCATAGATGCATTTATTTTCCCCGCTCGCGAATCGATCATGCGACGCAGTAAACATAATAATAATAAGTCTAGCCTGCTCGCGAATCATACTTGCGACTTAGGTGCTCATAGGTACACGTATTCACATAATAAATCCACATTTTTATCAAGTAAACAGCTTCTCAAGAAAATAATAAGATTCTCTTTAGGTGAACATGAAGATAGTATTTAAATCATTTCTAAAAATTTACTTGCCAAGTTCGATAGGGTTTAAATATCGCTGATTCATCCGAGACACAATTATGCAAGGAAGGATCCATGCTCTTCTCAATTGATTAAGGAAAATAAGCTCTAACATTTTTAGTATTCAATTACTAACTTGATCATCTCACCAGGCTAATATCATTGATAATACACAAGGACAACAAGTAAGGCATGCTCGTGGGTCCTAGACTATCCGGACATGGCATAACAGTAGCTACGCACGAATTCACGTCACCTCGTGCGTACGTAGCCCCCGCAAATAATAACATATATTCATTTAGTTCACCTATGGGTACAATTCCCCCTCACAAAGTTAGAAAGGAGACTTACCTCGCTCCAAAACTTCATAACCGGCTTCCAAGCCCTTCCGATGACTCCAATGGATGCACAACGCCCCAAAACTACCAAATAACGGGCAAAGCAATGCAAATTCACTCTAATACTCGCAACAAATTCAAATTATATAATTTCCCAATTTCGCTCAATGAATTGACCAAAATGCCCTCGGGCCCGCGTGCCCGGATTCCAAATTTTCTCGCAGATAAACTCTTCCTATAGCTTTACTAGTTTAAATATACAGTTTACTCAAATATCCATGCTCAATTCGTGGCTAAAATCCAAATTACCAATTTTCTAGGTTTTCTTCAACATTCCCCAAATTTTCCCACAATTTCTCATGTTCAATCCATACATAAACCTTGTATTTAACTTTAAAATGTGAAGAAATTACTTACCTTATGATCCTTGATGAAAATCTCTCCTTGAAGCTCCTCAAACTCGCCCATACCAAATGAAAATTGAAGAAGAAA
The DNA here is from genome assembly GCA_005239495.1 of Nicotiana undulata. Taxonomy (NCBI): domain Eukaryota; kingdom Viridiplantae; phylum Streptophyta; class Magnoliopsida; order Solanales; family Solanaceae; genus Nicotiana; species Nicotiana undulata. Next base: position 6,397 of record MDKH01143932.1, on the reverse strand, counting down.
TGACATGATTTGTCACGACCCAGAATCCCAATCCGAGTCGTGATGGCGCCCAACGGCGGGTTTAGGCAAGCCAACAATAATTACACCAAGTGATACCTTTCCCATCTAGTTAAACAGTCAAAGATTCCCAATTTATAATGACAAACATGATACTAGCCTTGAGCGGAAGTGAAATCCTAGTAGATACAAGTTGAAATAAAATGCATACATAGATATACATCCCAAAATCCCAAAATATAAATATACACTACGCGTGTGTGCCAGGAACTAGTGTCACGAGTGTCATGGGCAACTACTAAATATAAAATGACTACAATATATACAGAGTCTCCGTCTAAATGAAATGATCGGAGAAATGTAACAAAAGAGCTTCAGGGTGCTGTTAGGAAGTCGCCGAGAAAGCAGCTCACCGAGAAGTATGACCACGGTATCAATATCTAGCGCCGGCCTGATACTCAGACGTGCCAGCCTCTGGACCTGTACAGTCAAGTACAGAAAAGAAAAGAAAGTGCAGCATGAGTACATATTAATAAATATGTACCCAGTGAGTATCCCGCCTAAACTCGAAGAAGTAATGACGAGAGGTCGACTCGATACTCACTAGGGTCCAACAATAGTAACATGTGATAAAATATGATGAAATACAGTAGACATGTCAGGGAAATAAGCAACAAGTACATATACTAAAAACAGAGAAAATCCAAACAGCAACTGAACTTAAACAATAAAGCACTTTCAAGAGTAAGACCACCGAATGAAACAAAAATCACAAATTCTTTGAATCCGCCGTGGCGTACGGCCCGCTCCCTTATATTTCACAATTTCATTTAAAATCTGTCGTGGCGTACGGCCCGCTCCCTTATATTTCACAATTCCATTTAAAATCCACCGTGGTGTACGGCCCGCTCCCTTATATTTCACAATTTCATTTCAAATCCGCCGTGGCGTACGGCCCGCTCCCTTATATTTCACAATTTCTTTTCAATCCGCCGTGGCGTACAGCCCGCTCCCTTATTTTTCACAATTTCATTTGAATGGACCTCAGAAGAACAACATGATGCAAAAACATAATTTCGTAGGAAATATAGCATTACAATAAATCATAAGAGCATTTCAACGAAAAGAAAGAAACATATTTAAGGCATTGCAAGGAAACATACAAGGCATGATGTGGGCCTAACTACCCGGACATAACAATAATAGCCGCTACGTACGGACTCTCGTCACTTGGCGCGTACGTAGCCCCCAAACAAGTCAAACATAGCATGTACATCACCTATGGGGACGATTCCCTCTTACAAGGTTAGAAAGGAGACTCACCTCGTGTCGAATCTACCCCTCGGACCACAATTGCGCCCGAAACTCCGAATTCTATACCCGAGGACTCGCAACTAGTCAAAATATATATAATAACATCAATGCATGTACGATGTGATAACTCATCTTAGTTATTCAATAAAATTGCTATTCTTGAAGAATTCCAAATTTCCAACCCCGGCCTCTCATGGCCAAATTCCGGAAATTTTCGAAGGAATGAACTACCCGAAGCCTAAGGATCGTAATTACATAATTTATTTAGGAATTTTTGGCTAAAAATGAAGTTTCACTATTTTCCCAAAACCCCACATTTTTCTATCAATTCCTATGAATTTTAAGATAATTGGAAGAGGATTTTATTTGAATTTGATGTTAAAAGTCATGAAAAACGGACTAGGAATCACTTACCTTGATGAGTTTGAACTTGGGCAGTCCTTTCCCTAGCTTGGAGGAGCTCTAATGGAGGTTGGGTATTGAATAATGAAGAAGAATCCCGTAATTGGACATTAAAGTACTGCCCAGGCAAACCTTCCCTACGATCGCAACACCGGGCCTGCGATCGCGAAGGCCAACTGTCCGGACCTCTGCGATCGCGGCAGAGGTCCTGCGATCGCGAAGAACAATTGGCAAGACCTCTGCGATCGCGGCAGTGGTCCTGCGATCGCGTAGAACAAACTCACCCAGCCCAGATGCTACTCAATGCGATTGCAAGAAAAGGGTTGCGCTCGCGAAGGTGTGGAACCCAGACCTCTACGATCGCAAAGGGGAAGCTGCGATCGCATAGAGCAATCGACAGCCCAGCAAAATCCTTCTCCGCGATCGCAACCCACCTTCTGCGATCGCAGAGAAGGAAACCAGACAGCAGATTTTCTGGTTTTCTAACTTAGCTCCCGGGGGTCCAAAACACACCCGAGCCCCTCGGGACCCCGTCCAAAAGCACCGGCAAGTCTGTATTCGTGATACGGACTCGCTTGAACTCTCGGAACATGAAAAACAACAACGGAACTCGAAATCAAACCCCAAAACCAAATTAATCAAATTTAAGAACTTTGAAATTCTAAAACTCACTTCAACATGCCAAACCGGCCTAAACTACTCGGAATGACTTCAAAATTTGCAGACAAGTTATAAATGACACAACGGATCTATTCCCGGTCTCGGAATTTCAATCGGACCTCGGTAACATAAAATCACATTCCAAATCAAATTTCAAATTCTATGAGATTTCTCAAAACTTCATTAACTCCAATTTTCCTCATTTTATCCGAAACCAATCAAATCAAGTCTGTTTTACACCAAATTTCACAGATGACTTATATAACACATATTGAACCTGTTCCGGGCTCCGAAATCATAATACCGGCCCGGAAGCACAGGTTTCACATCAAGGTTCATTTTCATAAGCCCTTTAATATTTTCATAAAATAATTTTCTTTAAAAATTCATTTCTCGGACTTGGGTCCTCGGAATTCGATTCTGGGCATACGCCCAAGTCCCATATTTTCCTACGGACCTTCCGGAACCGTCGGATCACGGATCCGGGTCCGTTTACCAAAAATGTTGACCAAAGTCAACTTTATTCAATTAATTATCACAAATTTAACTCTTAATCAAGTTTTTCACACAAAGGCTTCCCGGCTACGCGCCCGGGCTATGCACGCACATCGAGGTGAGATTAATGGAGGCTTTCGGGCCTCGGAACACAGTCCAAATTAGATACACATAAGATGACCCCTTTTTGGGTCATCACATGATTCTCGTTTAAAAACATTTTGCACAGGCCTTATTTCCGCACCTGCGGTTTCCTACTCGCACTTGCGGCTTCCTCAGCTCCAGCCCAAAACTCGCACCTGCGGCTCCCAAAGTCTCACATGTGCCTCCGCACCTGTGACCAAAGCCTCGCAGGTGCGGTCACACCAGATGACAGCAACTTCAACTCTTCTTCAACTCCAAATTTGATCCGTTAACCACCCGGAATCCACCTGAGGCCCCCTGAACCCCGTCCAATTACACCAACCTGTCCCAAAACATGACACGGACTTGCTCGAGGCCTCAAATCACATCAAACAACATCGAAACAAAAAATCGCTCTCCAGTCCAAATCTTTATGAACTTAGAATTTCAAACTTCTACATCTGACGCCGAAACCCATCAAATCATATCCGATTGACCCCAAATTTTGCACAGAAGTCATATTCAACATTACGAACCTGCTCAATCTTCCAAAATCACATTCCGACCCTGATATCAAAATTTCCACTTCCGGTCGGATTCTTAAAAAACCCTCAAATTTCCATCTTTAGCCAAATGACTTCAAACTGACCTCTGGACATCCGAATTCACTTCTGATCGCGCTCCTAACTCCAGAATCACCATACGAAGTTGTTCCCAGACTCGGAATCCCAAACGGACATCAATATCTCTGAAATACTCTTCAAGCCAAACTTAGGAAATTCCTTCAAAAATGTTGATTTCCACAATATACACCGAAACGCTTCCGGGTTATCCAAAACCCGATCCGTACATACGCCCAAGTCCGAAATCTTCATACGAACTTGCTGGATCCTTCAGATCCTGATTCCGAGGTCGTTTATTCCAAATCCTACTCTTAGTCGATTCTTCCAATTTTAGGCTTCTAAAATGAAAACCTTTCTTTCAATTTAACTCCGAACTTCCTGAATTTCAACTCTGACCGTACGCACAAGTCATAATACCTGAAATGAAGTTGTTCATGACTTCCAATCTGTGAACGACGTGCTAGAGCTCAAAACGGTCGGTCGGGTCGTTACACCCTCAATGTGAGCACTGCTTTGGGAACCTTTTGAGTTCCCTCTGAACTTTGACTCATTGAGGCTGGTATTTCCACACTGCACATGTTTAACTTTTGGTTACTATGTCTGGGTGTGAGCACTTCCTGGGAGCCCCTGAGGTCCTTAGGGAACTTTGACACACCCGGACTATGAAAGGCTATAAAACACTAAAGGCATTGAGGTTTGGAGGATCTGGGCCTAAGTGAAGGCTCCCTATAGAAGTAACTTCTTATTTTTCTTTGGTTATGTAATTCATAATTCCTGGCATGTAATAATTTGTAAACGAATATTTGGGGATGAATAGTGAAAAGGGAGAGGGTAGTTATATAGGTTAGCTCTACTAATGGGTAGCAATCCTGCCTTAGGTTTATATTTCCTGTGTGTGCATTAGAATCCATGCTTAGGGCTCAATGCATTCCAAGCATGTAATAGATATCATGTTCTCAGGTTTACTGCTTGAGCATCTTATTTGGCCATGATCACCACTTAGAAATCCTGTTTCTACGCTAAGTAATAATATTAACCTAACAACTATTGATCTTGCATAAAAATCATCTTCCTTGGGATCTGTGGATATTGTTTCAACATGTTCATCCTCATGTCATTTAGGAAAAATCCTGTGTTAGAATATGTACTTTGCATTACATTTTACGCTGCCATGTACACCTAAGAATCATGTATTAGGCTTAACAAACTAATAAACAAATATTTTTGTGAAACTGCGACGTTCTGCCTTAAGACAAATGCGTAATAAATAAGTCCTTCTACATTTTTTCTAAACACGTTTTGACACTGAAACACTCATGAATTCAGAATATTATGTATAGGTCTTGCATCATTCTACATTTTCTTTGCATTAGATATTATGCTTCTTAGGATTGCATTTGTATTCGTTTATGTGACGACCCAGCCGGTCGTTTTGCGTATTACGACCCCGTTCTCTTAAATGAAACCTTCCATAGCGGCTACTCGTGCTTTATGACTTGCGGGAGCGGGTGGTTCGGGATTTGGAAATGATTTGAGTGGTTTAGGAACACTTGGTTCCTTAAGGTTGGTCTATTTGGCCAAGTTTGACTTCGGTCAACATTTTGAGCAAACGACCTCGGAATCGAGTTCTGACAACTCCAGTAGCTTCGTATGATGATTTTAAACTTAGGTGAATGTTCGACTCAGGTTTCTGACGACCCGGGAGCATTTCGGTGCCCGAAATGGAAATCAGGATTTCCTTAAGTTTGGAATTTGGCTTGAAACGGGACTTTATGCTATCGAGGTCCGAACAGAATTCCGGGACCGGGAATAGTTCTGTATAGTCATTTATGACTTGTATGAAACATTTGAGGTCATTCCGAGTAGTATAGACTCGTTCGGCTCAATGAAATGAATTCTAGAAATTTCAAAGTTATTAAGTTATGATTTCGGGGGTTTTGGAGGGTGATTTTGAGTTTCAGCGATGTTATGAGTGTTCTGTAGGCTCTAGCAAGTCCGTATAATGATTTGGGACCTATTGGTATGTTTTGACGGGGGCTCGGGTAGGCCCAGGTGCCTCCCGGACCCCGCACGAGGCCAAAAACCAGCAAAAACCATTGCTGGTGCAGCTACTTCTGGTGTGACCGCACCTGCGGTCTCTCAGTCGCAAGTGCGAGTCCGCACCTGCAGTCCAGCCTTCACAGGTACGACCCCCATCGCAGGCGCGGACCTTCTTCCACAGGAGAGGGACCGCTGGTGCGGACTCCTTCTCCGCAGGGCCGATGCCCAGGGTCCCAGGCCCTTTTCCGCAGGGGCAATGATATTCTCGCAGGTGCGAGACCGCACCTGCGGTCCCAAAGTCGCAGGTGCGGAAATCACTGTTGCTAGCCCCTTTAAATGTACAAAAACACGGGTTTTCTTCATTTTTATCCATCATCAACCTCCATTAGAGAGCATCCAAGTTTGAGCAACACCTCCCACGACCACCCACTGTAGAGGTAAGTAATTCTCTTATATCTTTCACTATTATGAATAGAATTCAACGGGTTTAATTCCTAAAGAATCAAAAATCATAAAAATTTGGATAGAAATTCTAAGGCTTTGAATAAATTGGTGAATTATTCATTTGAGGCTATGAATCCTTGTATAAATCACATAACTTCGATCCTTATACTTCGGGTAGGTGATTCCTTCAAGAATTTTTGAAATCCAAACATGTGGGCCTGGGGTCGAAATTCCGAAAATGGTCAAGAATTCTTAATTTTAGGATTTCTTGTTAATTCTTCTTCTTGGAACCTAAATTA
>ML271959.1:0-21693 GCA_005239495.1 Nicotiana undulata | reverse complement strand
AGATATACATTATAGTTTTAGCAGAGTTAGATTTATTTATTCGTAGATGCTCATGACTATTGACTCTAGTTCTTGGGAGGTGGTTTAGAATATTTTGGGGACGCTAAGACTTATTTATATTATTTATGCTATGGTTGCTTGCTGATTATCTAATTGTGAACTGTTATGATTGAACAAAAGCGTAGTAAAGTGATGGTCGGCTAGCCTAGTTCCACGATAGGCGCCATCACAGCCTGTTAGGATTTGGGGCCGTGACACACCCCCCTCCCCGTCTCACTCTTTTGAGACCCCTCATCTTTCTATCTCTGGTCTTTCCCTCTCCTTTCTCTCTAGAACCTTCCTGGTCACCTCCTTCTCCGATGAAGTTCCGCCTGTCTCCGGCCACCTCCGACCTCTCTCCTTTCGACTACAAGCCTCCATGACGCCTCATTCTCCGGTTCACCTCATCTTTGAAACCTCTAAGGGTTTCTAACATGCAAAACGGCTACTGGAGTTCCTGCTTGGGAGGTTTTCCGGCCTTCTCCGGTGGGGTTTTGATACGACCATGCCACAATAACCATTACCTTCGAGCTTCGCAATAGGTTCTCCGGTTATCTTCAATCCTCTCTAAAAACCTTAATTTATTCCTAAACCTCTCAGATCTATGGTGTTTCTAAATGTTTCAAGCCTGTTTCTTTATGTTTTACATTATTGTTGACTCAATCTCTATGAATTTTCGACTTTTAAACGCTTTTACTTCCTTTTAAAACTAGGTTTCTCAGAACCTTTTTACGCTTGTTTTGAACTGAGTTTCTTCTTGCTTTTAAGTCTGTTCTTTGCATATCATGATGATTCTGTAATTCTACTAGCTTTTATCTTGCTTGTGTTAAAAGCCCTAATTTTACTAAGTCTTCTTCGTTGGTTCTGTGTATTAGCATGACTCTGCTTGTTTCTTGTTTGAGTTGTCATGATTATCTGCCTCGAATATGTTTACTGAGTTCTATTAGCTTAACTTATACCACCACTATGTGCTTATGTCTATCTCGATTGTTCAGACTTGCATCTTTCTACTAACACTTGTTCAACCTGCCTGTTTACTATGCCTGGTCATTCTTGTCTATTTATATGATGAATATAGAATTGTGACTCTTCGTTGATTTATTCTGGCCTCCATACATTGGGGTTTGATTGATAAACTTTCCTTCGAGACTTCAATTTTTACCTATCCTATTCAAATCAATCGACTCACTTAACTTGTCTGATGGGGTACTATATTCTTATTGTCTATGTCCTTATTTAGAATATTTCGAACTTAGCTTTAATTATTTACCCTATACCTAATGAACTATGATTCCTTCCTTATTTGGTCTTGTACTGACTTTATTTACCGTATATGTTATATGTTTTACCATTTGAATTCTTGAGATCCCTTGACTTAAGGGAACCGTGTCTTGATTTCCTGACTGATTGATTTTGAGTTCTCTGATTACCATGCTATTGTGATTATTACCATATTTTCTACTCGTTTTTCAACTATAAAAAGCTCTAGCTTTTTTAACAACACACACACACATCAATACTATACTACTCTCTTGTGCTCTTTCTTTCTGTCTCTCTTTGCTCTACTTGTTGCTCTCTACTCTTGCCTATTATTAGCCGGGTGTAAGCCAAGGCTAATAGTGCTATCACTTTGCTCTCTTCTGCTTTGCTCTCTCGGTTAACACTGGTATGTTCTAATTTAAGTTTACAACATCCTAAAACAATATGTTTCAATTCTAGTTAAGATTCTTGTTGTTTCTTTTGTGCTTTTACTTATGGTTCTATTGCCTACCTTGTAACTAGTAGGTCTACTCTCTTTCTATGATCTCTCTTCTTCTTCTAGCCTAGCATGACTCCTGTTTTCGTCTCTATGATTCATTATGGCCTATGTGACTTTTTACTTCTCCTTTATGCATATCTAGCATCTTTTTATGTATGTTTCTTTATCAATTGCCTGGCTTCTAATGCACCTATAATACTTAGTATTCTCAGATTGGTATCTCCATCTATAATATAAGATAAACTCTTGGCATATCACATCCTGTGAAAATCTGTAACTTTGTTCTAAGGACTGATTACTGCAAATATGTTGCTACCCTTACTTGTCCCTAATCCCTTTTCCCTATTTGTGTTTGCTTTCTTGAATTCTTCATACCTGCTGAGTTGTGACCATTCCACTGCTTCCTTCTCAAACTGTTTTTTCATAAAAGATCTTTATATTATCCTCTAAAGCCATGTTATTTCAAAAACTCCCTTTCAAACTCAACTCTTTTAACTACTCCTTCCTGCACTTCGCACTACTCTTATACCTTTAGGTTCCATCCCCTCAGTGTGAGCATTGCTTAGGGACCTTGAGTTCCCTCTGAACTTTGACACACTGAGGCAGGTAATTCTACACTGCACCTATCTCAACTTTGGCAATTGCTGGGTGCTGGTATTGGCCAGGGCCCTCACAAGGGCCTTTGGGAGCTTTGCCGCACCCAAACTATGTAATGCTATGAAGCTCGAAAGGGATGAGGCTGGAAGATTGGGCCTGTTTGAAGGCTCCCTATAGAATAACTTCTTGTTTTCCTCTTTGCAATTACTGTAATTCATTTTCTATGGTCTGTAATAATTTGTAAACAAACGATTGGGACTGGATAGTGAATATGAGAGGGAACTATGCATGTTTAGTATAGTATGGGTAGAAATCATGACTATAGGCTTTATTTCCCTATGTGTGCAATAGTATCATGCTTAGGACATGCATGCCATGCATTAAAAATCATGTTTAGGTTCTTCATTTCAACACATACATTATATTCATGCCATCTGACACCATGTTCCTAGTATAACTAAACGAGTAACAAAAGGCTGTCATAATGCATTTTCATAAACATGACATATAGAAACCATGTTTTTAGGATGATACTTTGTGAATTAGATATCCTGCCCTTAGGACTTCTTATTTATCAGAACTTGAACGCCTAGTTAACATAATCTAATACTCCCATAAAATATGGTTAATCTACTTGAAACAATTTCCTGCAACCATGTATCTATTCAATTCAGAATCCAAATATGCACGTTCACCCTTTAAAATAAGTATGCAATGTATACGACGCCTAGGTAAACCTTAGGCCTAACACGTATAAAATCAAATCAATTATCTTCTACTAGTTTAATCAGCCCCTTTGAACATTTTGAACCCTGCCGCTCCCATTCTTGTTTTACCTCACTGAAGTTCACTTTACTTCTTATTTATTTAAAACTCCTGCTCAATTTTTAACAGTCTCGAAGTTGTGTATCTATTTTCTTTTACTGATCTTACTAATTCTTGTTCTATTATGTTTTCAAACTATCGGGTTTCCAAAGATGACTCACTCTGCTCAAAATCATGCCATTTCGAATCCTTGCTCTGTATTTCCCTAAAGTTACTATATTTTGATAAAGTTACCATATTTTGATACCATCTTACTACTTCTTTTACTACAGTTCTTTGAAACTGATAATTATTACTCTACGTTAAGCCACTGTATTTTAGTGCCTTATCTTTTAAAATCACTATGTTACTTCAAACCCATGCTTTAATGACTTTATTCTATGTTTTCTGAAAGCTTTAAATCACTACGTACTTCTAAATCTCACCGCTGCCTTTAACTACTGTATTTTTGAAAATCAACTATCCTTCAAGTCACTCAGTCTTAATTAAATCTTCCGTCTTCATTAAGTTTTCCAACTTAGATTCCTACGACCTATTTTATTAAAATTCCTATTTTTGAACTCCTGTCTTGAGACTTTAATCGTGTTTGAGACGTGCTACTTACGTGTCTATGTGTGGAGGGACCTGTGAGCCTTTCTTTGTCTTTATATGTTCCCTTATATGTGCAGTCCTACTTGTTTTGTATGTCGCTTAGTATTTTGTCCTTTAAACCTAAGGGTTCAGCCTAGTTCCTTCCTTGTAGGATTAGTAGTCCTAAACACCCTCCAGGACTTATAGAATGGGACGGGTAATGGCACGCAATAAGCATTCGTAACCAACACACGCTTTTTAAACAACCTTTACGGGGTGGGGAGGGTAGAATACGGATATGATGACCGATGCGCTAATACCACGTGTAGCCGCCTCTTCAAGGTGTGACATACCGGGTATTGCATTGAAGTGATCCGTATTACTTTAAACCTAGGACAATTCTCTTCAAATGTTTATTCTAACGTTATTCAAAAACCTTTAAAGATTTTCATACTTGTTTGAAATCCCCTCTTATATGAGCCTTACTTGTTACTTGTTCACTGTCCAAATTCACAAAACTTATTGGCTGGGACCCACAATTGTAGATCTCGAGGGGTGCCTAACACCTTCCCCTCGGGATAATTTCAAGCCCTTACCCAATCTCTAGTAACGCGAACTAGTTCATGAGTTATCAACTCTAGGTTCCCTAACGCACCATAAAATCGTTAGGTGGCGACTCTTCCTTAAACCCTTCCTTTAAGGAGTTGTCCAAATGTCATAAACCCGATCTCTCCGTACCTAACCCGTGCGATAAAAAAGGGGGCGCGACAACATGTCGACTCTGCTGGGGATCTTCCCTAGGCTTATACCATTACAATTTGCTTTGTGAATTTGGACCTTTAATTTACATTTAAATGCTTACGCTTTATTATTATTATTATTATTATTATTCCCTGTTATATGTTGTTAACTGTTTACTTGTTACAATTATTTATTTCACCCGAACGTAACTAACATATCTTCATGTTTTCTTTGTAACCGCTTTCCATTATAACTATTGTATTTCCTTTCTTTACCGTTTTTCTCAACGTGAAAATATATGCCTATCTATTTTAATGCTTATTATTACATATCATGCTCCGCAATCATATTCCACTCGTGCCAAACAAATTCTATAGCAGCACTTACAATGAGTGGTTGCGCTATTCCAATATTATCACCCCCTAAAGGCGTATTTGTGGTAAAACTAGTCGATCAGCGGTGCAGTCGACGGTTCCGTGCATTCCCCCTTGAATTGTCCGCTCAAGGGTATCAGTCTAAAACCCCAATAGAAACCTTACTCTTTTGTATGTTGCATGCATCATGGTCAAACCTAGCCAGGCTAACGTGTTGTCCGCACAATAGCCTTTAAGATAGCCTTGTCCAAAGTCCATTGGGTTTCCCTGGAACCCAAAAGGACGCTTTCACGTTCTGTGCATTTATTTGGAGAACTTAAATGCTCATTGCTAATTATTGATGTTGAACAGTCGAGTCCGGTGGGGGTAAAGGCCTAACATATTTTCTTTGCAGAGATGAGGCACGAGGTCCCCAGATTCGGCAGGGTCACCAACATCCACCCAAAACTTCTAAACTGGTGGGAAGACTTGCATTCAAGCGACAAAACAGCAGTCAGAAAACACCTGGGCAACTTGCCCTCTCTCTTGTACATTCAGCCTAATAACATGATGATAGAGGCTGTCACCTTATTCTGGGACTGTGATCTGTCAGTTTTTTAATTTAGGAACAATGAGATGACACTGCTGCTAGAAGAGATAGGGGGTTTAGCTGGTTTGCCTTGGGAGTCTCAAGGGTTATTGATGCCTGAAAACCGAACAGGCCGGGGTTTTCTCAAGATGATGGGACTCAAGAAGAATCCGTATTTAGTCTGCTTGGAAGACTCGTACATCCCTTTTGACTATTTGTACGAGAGGTATGGCCGTAGTCAGTCTTACCGCACATATCAGGAAGAGTTCGCCCTCACCTCTCTAGGACACATTCACCGCCGGGTATTCGTCTTCATATTCTGCTTTTTGGGATTGATGGTCTTCCCGACAAAGAAGGGGAGAATCCACACCAGATTGGCTATGGTTACCAAGACTCTGATAGAAGGGATCGACGGACAAGATTTTAGCATTGTACCTATGATTGTTGTTGACATATACCGAGCTTTAGAGAACTTNCCCCGACATGTTTGCACATCCAGAGAATGCCAATGGATGGGTCGAGTTATTGGAAAATCTGACCGAGGATCAGATCCAATGGATGTTCGAGTGGTTCCCGACCGACGAATTCATCATTCGGACTAGAGACACTCCGTTCGTAATATTGATTGGTCTTAGAAGGAGGTACCCTTACATCCCGATTTGAGTCATGAGGTAGGCAGGAAGGAAGCAAGTCGTCCCAAGGGTCGAGAAAATGAGTCATCTCAGGGCGGACTTCCAAAATAACGACAGCCCTCACAAGTGTCAAGCTCAGCAATTGTGGCGTTGCAGGATCCGGTTGGAGAAGGATACTATCGAGCCCGACGGGTATCACGCTGGTTGCTCTCTTTACTATCTGGGATGGTTGGAAGATAACTGGGGAGGAAGTATTGAGCCAGGGTTCGCTCGAGGACATAGGGTCATATATGAGAAAGCCGAGGCAACAACTAGGCTCAACCAGCTTCGCAAAAGGCTCCGTGACTGTGAAAAAGATCATCACAAAATCCACATAGCCAACAAAAAGCTGATCGAGGAATGGAAGGATATGGCCATCACTTCCACCCAGAGGCTCGCACACTTGGAACGAGGCATAGTTGACTTGGAGGAAAAGTTCCTTAGGAGGATCGAGACTTGTCAAAAGGCCGAGGGAACTGAAGTAGGAATTCTAGACAAGACCTACTTACTGCTGGGACTCCGCGAGATGGAAATATTGATCAAGGCAAATAGAGGTGCCGAGTCTGGGGAAGGTCCTTCTGAGACCAAATAGATAGGATTTGTCTTTACTTTGCTTTTGATGTAATGAGGCCACTGGCCATTAGTGACATTTTACATTTTCGTATTTTTAGAGTCAAGTTGGATTCGTCTATTTTATTATCAATAAAATGAGGCATTTAGTATTTAAGTTCTCCAAATTAATTTGTCGTTAGGCCTACCTCGGGCATCAAGAGGTTCCCCAACTTAGGATGCGTTTTACATTTTTTGCATTACCTGTTTAAATTACCGCAATATTCTTCATAATCTTCACTAACTTCACTGCCTTTTTTGTTAGTTATTCCCCTTCCCCAAAGGTTAGTTCGTGCACTCTGGCATCAACAACTTGTTGCACCAGATCAAAGGGCCCTCCTCCTACTCCTCCTCCCAGTCCTCTCAAAGGAAAAAGCAAGGGTAAAACTAAGATTCAGATGCAAGTGGTACTAGAAAAGACAACAGGGATGAACAGGTTGAGATCACTAATGGTCAGGGTATTCAGGTTCTGCACGAGGGTATGTCTCCACTAGAGAAGAAGCTGTTGAAGTTCCAAGAGGAACTTGACCAAGTCAAGAATTTGGCCTACTTATCATTCTCCCTCAATGCTCCAGACGTTCAATTCCCAAATACTCTGAACCCCACTTTACCCCAAAACGTCCCCAAGCAACCCAATTACCCCAAAGATCCCTTCCACCAGCACCACGCAACACATGTCACTACAACACTCCGCCTCTCCAAGATCAGACGAGAGGCCACCTCCAGGCTTATGACAACCCCATTTATGTGGAAACCGTAGCTCATTCCACACCGCATACCTTTGAGTCCGACGAGAAGGACAAGCTAATCAGGAATCTGGCCGAGGAACTCAAGAAATTGACCAACCGAGTTCAGGGCGTCGAAGGAGTTAAAGGGGATGAGGGATTGAATTATGAGGATCTTTGCATACAACCCGATGTTGAACTGCCCGAGGGGTACAAACCTCCTAAGTTCGAGATGTTTGATGGTACTGGTGACCCAAGAGTCCATCTGAGGACTTACTGCGACAAATTGGTCGGCGTGGGAAAAGATAAAATGATCCGCATGAAACTCTTCATGAGGAGTTTGAAAGGTGATGCACTATTCTGGTACATCAACCAGGATCCAAAGAAATGGATCAATTGGGTGAATGTGGCTACGGACTTCATGGATAGATTCAGATTCAACACAGAGAATGCACCGGATGTGTTCTACATCCAAAACTTGAAGAAGAAACCAACTGAGACTTTTCGCGAGTATGCTACTCGTTAGAGGTCAGAGGCTGCCAAGGTCAGGCCAGCCTTGGAAGAAGAACAAATGAAGAAATTCTTTGTGCGCTCTCAGGATCCTCAGTACTATGAGCGGCTGATGATTCAAGTTTTCTGATATTATCAAGATAGGAGAGCGAATCGAGGAAGGCATCAAAAACGGTATGGTTACTAATTTTGAAGCATTACAGGCTACCAATAAGGCTCTGCAATTCGGTGGTGTGTCCAAGAAAAGGGTTGTAGGAGTCGTGATGGTGGCACAACAAGCCGAGTCCCCTCCTAAATACCAAGTATACCCCGCACCTTCCTTCACATACCAACCAGCTCCAAGCTACCAAGCACCTTCACCTCAATACCATACACCCTCACCCACCTACCAAACTCCACAATCCACATATCAGCCTACCGCACCCAGATACTCACAACCAGCTCCCGTCTATAATGCCTACAATTCCCAACCTTCTCACTATCAATCACCACCTAAGCCAAAACTTCCCGAGACCTCGCCCAAACTTCGACTGTCATCCACCAAAATAATATACTACCATAGTTGAACCCATTGACCAATTATACGAAAAGCTTAAAGCCGTCGGTTATATCACAACCATTCCCGCTGTCATCCCTGATAACCCATCTCAGTGGGTCAACCCAAACAAAACCTGTGCTTACCACTCCGGCATAAAGGGACACACCATCGAGGAATGTCGTTCTCTGAAAGACAAGATACAAACCCTCATAGATAACAAGATCATTGTAGCCAAGGACCCTGCTCCTAATGTTCGCAATAATCCGCTGCCCGACCATAAAGGCGGTGTCCACATGATTGAGGTTGAAGATGATTGGGATCCCGAGGGTGATCTGAAGAAGTCTGCGATTACTCTTAATCCAATCGTGGTCCATATGCAGCCATCTGAGGAAGTTGAGGTAAACATGTCCATTCCACTTGAGTTTGAATCAGACCACCCGCCGAGGGAAAGGCCCCAGGACCGATTGAAGTCGAGTTTGTGCGACCGCTCGAAGTTACAATCTGGCCATCTATAACATATAATCCGGCAGGAACAAGAATGACCACACCTATTCCAGTGGAAATGCCAACAACGTCACCCTTTTACTCAGACGCCATTCCGTGGGACTACACCGCTGAAGCAAGGAGGAAAGGTAAAGGCAAGTCTGAGGAAGCCATCACTGCACAAGGTATGACAAGAACTAGCAGAGTTATACCCCTAAACATTTGGGCGAGTCTAGCAAGCAGGCCAACCACCGTCCCCCCATCATTTAAACAGGTTCAGACGGTCAGTGGAGAAAGATACAAGCCAAGGAATACTCAGTCCTCGACCAGTTGAACAAAACGCCAGCTCAGATATCCATCCTCTCCCTGTTACAAAATTCTGAAACTCACAGGAGTGCTTTGCTAAGGGTGGTGAGTGAAGCATACGTGCCAGACAATATCACCAGTGGGGAAATGGCCAACATGGTGGGCCAGATACTGGAGAGTCACAAGATCATTTTCCATGAAGATGATCTACCGCCCGAAGGGCTAGGGCATAACAGAGAACTACACATCACCGTACAATGTGAGGATCACTTCATCACAAGGATCCTAATTGATGGGGGTTCCAGCCTCAACATCTGTCTGCTAGTCACGCTCAAGAGATTGGGCAAGAGTATACATGAGATAAAGGAAGGAGAGATCAACGTAAAGGCCTTTGACAGTTCGCAGAGGTCCACCATGGGAGAAATTACCTTATGCTTACAGATGGGACCAACTTGGTCGATGTAGATTTACAAGTGATAGATGTGCCTGCATCCTACAACTTACTGTTGGGACGACCTTGGATCCACGCTGTTGGGGCCGTGGCATCAACCCTACACCAAGCTGTGAAGTTTGAATGGAATCACCAAGAGGTAATCATTCATGGCGACAGTAGCAACCATATCTACGGTCGCCAGACCTTTTCGGTCATCGATGGAAGGAGGAAGTTGGGCGGAGAAATCTATCAGAACGTAGAATGTGTTAACGCCATTGACAAAGACAAGTGGTGGGGCAGTAAGACCAAAAGCATATTGAACTTGCAAGGGTACGAGCCGTGTAAAGGACTCGGTAAGCATCTTCAAGGAATAACAAAGCCAATAACACTCAAGAAGCACGGTACTACTTTAGATCTAGGGTACGAGTACACTTGGAAGGAGTTCAAGGACTGGTCGCCACCATGGCGCGGCCCCTATTACCCATTGGAGCAGCCAATACCCCGCATAGAGCAGACTTTCCATCCAACTGACATCGCATATGGTACAGACGAGGAGGAAGCGCTAGCGGCAATAAGGGATCTATTTCTGGATGATGAGGATATGGACTGCTGTGTCATCCTTGAAGAGAAGGGGGAGGAAGGCCCTTCCATACAAGTCATGAGCAAGGGATCACATCTCGACAATTGGTCCGTCAGGACAACCAAAGCCCGTCGATCCTAGGGGTAGCAAGGATAACAAAACGAGCATTATTTACAGTTTATTTATTTAAAGAATTTTCTTCCTTTTCGCATTTTTAATTTCTGCAAGAAAGAGCTCCTATGTTCAAACAATTATTCAATTCATCAAAGCATTTCCAGTTTCTTTATAAATCTTATATTTACTTGTTACTGTTTTCCTCCCCATTACTTTATTTATACAACATTACTATTACTTATCTTGATGAACCGACGACCGTGACCTGAAACGAGGCAACGCAACAAAGGGATCCCGAGTCAGACGAGGATGATATACCTGAGGATATTATTAAGGAGGTCGAGAACCTTGAGAACAGACCTAAGTCTAATTTGGATGAGACTGAGGTCGTCAATGTGGAAACGCAGAGACCGTCAAAGAAACACGCATCAACATTCATCTGTCACCGTCAGAAAAAAAGGAATATACAGAATTCTCAAGGGAATATGAGGAAATATTCGCCTGGTCATATGACGACATGACTGGCCTCAGTACATCTATTGTGGCCCACAAACTGCCAACCAATCCAACATGCCCACCAGTGAAGCAAAAGCTCAGAAAGTTTAAGCCAGACATGAGCTTTAAAATCAAAGAAGAGGTCACCAAATAGATCAACGTCGGGGTTCTCCGAGTGGTCGAATATCCAACATGGTTAGCTAACATTGTGCCCGTACCAAAGAAAGATGGGAAGGTCAGAGTCTGCGTCGACTACCGGGATCTAAACCGGGCCAGTCCGAAAGACGACTTCCCCCTTCCAAACATACACATCTTGATTGACAATTGTGCCAAGCACGAACTGCAGTCCTTTGTAGATTGTTTTGCTGGTTACCATCAGATTTGGATGGATGAGGAAGACGCTGAGAAAACGTCCTTCATTACGCGTGGGGAGTGTATTGCTACAAGATGATGCCATTCGGTCTGAAGAATGCAGGGACCACTTACATGAGAGCTATGACTACTTTCCATGATATGATTCACAAAGAGATCGAGGTATATGTGGACGACGTCATCATCAAATCAAAGAAAGTTGCTGATCACATGGAAGATTTGAGAAAGTTCTTCAACAGGTTAAGGAAATATAATCTGAAACTTAACCCCGCAAAGTGTGCGTTCGGGTTCCTGGCGGCAAGCTGCTAGGTTTCATTGTCAGTCGAAATAGAGCTAGATCCATCAAAGGTCAAAGCCATCCAAGAATTGTTGCCACCAAAGAGCAAAAAGGATGTTATGAGCTTCCTGGGACGGCTCAATTATATCAGCCGGTTCATAGCCCAGTCTACCGTCATTTGTGAACTAATTTTCAAAATGCTAAGAAAGGATGCTACCACCAAATGGACTGAGGATTGTCAAAAAGCCTTCGACAGAATCAAATAGTATCTCTCAACACCACCAGTCCTGGTACCCCCAGAGCCGGGTAGACCCCTATTACTCTACCTGGTTGTATTAGATGGAGCTTTCGGTTGTGTTCTCGGGCAACATGACGAAAGAGGGAGGGAAGAGCAAGCAATTTCCTACCTCAGCAAGAAGTTTACTCCGTATGAGGCCCGGTATTCTCTATTAGAGCACACCTATTGTGCTTTGACTTGGGTCGCACAGAAGCTGAGGCATTATTTCTGTGCCTACACAACATACCTCATATAAAGGATGGATCCGCTCAAGTACATCTTTCAGAAGCCCATGCCCACTGGCAAGCTAGCTAAATGGAAAATCCTGTTAAGTGAGTTCGATATCATTTACGTGACTTAAAAGGCGGTCAAGGGACAAGCATTAGCCGCTCATCTTGCTGAAAATCCTGTGGACGAAAAATACGAACCATTGAAAACGTATTTCCCCGATGAGGAAGTGTCATTCGTGGGAGAGGACATTGCAGAATCCTACGACGGTTGAAGGATGTTCTTTGATGGAGCAGCAAATTTCAAAGGGGTTGGTATTGGAGCAGTCCTGATATCAGAAACCGGTCAGCATTATCCAGTATCCGCAAAACTCAGATTTTCCTGCACCAACAACATGGCTGAATATGAGGCCTACATCCTGGGGCTCAATCTGGCCATCAACATGAACGTTCAGGAATTATTAGTAATTGGGGACTCAGACTTATTAATACACCAAGTCCAAGGAGAATGGGCGACCAGGAATTCCAAGATACTGCCATACCTACATGGTGTGCAGGAATTGAGAAGGAGGTTCACAAAGATTAAATTCCGGCACGTTCCCAGAATCCAGAATGAGTTCGCCGATGCGCTAGCCACCTTGTCATCTATGATCCAGCATCCAGACAAGAACTTCATTGATCCTATCCTAGTGGGGATTCACAATCAGCCGGCTTACTGCGCCCACGTTGAAGAAGAAGCAGATGGAAAGCCTTGGTTTCATGACATTAAGGAGTACTTGGCAGAGGGAGAGTACCCAGAAACGCTACTCAAAAGCGCACTCTTCGAAGGTTATCAAACAACTTCTTTCACAACGGAGGAATCCTATACAGGAGGACTCCCGATTTGGGTTTACTAAGATGTGTCGAGGCAAAGGAAGCAACGAAGCTGTTGGAGGAAATACATGCTGGTACATGCGGTCCTCATATGAACGGGTTTGTCCTAGCAGAGAAGATACTTCGGGCTGGTTATTTATGGATGACCATGGAAACAGACTGCATCCAGTATGTCCGCAAATGCCATCGATGTCAAATACATGGGGATATGATAAAGGTACCTCCCAACGAGCTTAATGCAACAAGTTCACCCTGGCCGTTCGCCGCTTGGGGAATGGATGTTATTGGACCAATCGAGCCTGCCGCCTCCAACGGACACAGGTTCATTCTGGTTGCCATTGGCTATTTCACCAAATGGGTTGAAGCAACATCTTACAAAGTAGTTACTAAGAAAGTGGTAGCCGACTTTGTCCGCGACCGCATTGTTTGTCGGTTTGGAGTTCCAGAGTCAATCATCACCGATAATGGTTCCAATCTCAACAGTGATTTGATGAGAGTAATGTGTGAAACCTTCAAGATCAGGCACAAGAATTCTACAACATACATACCTCAAATGAATGGAGCCGTTGAGGCTGCCAACAAAAAACATCAAGAAGATACTGAGAAAGATGATAGAGAAGCACAAGCAGTGGCATGAGAAGCTGTCATTCGCCTTACTGGGGTATCACACCATGGTTCGCACATCAACCGGGGCAACTCCTTACATGTTGGTATACGGTACAGAGGCCGTCATTCCTGTTGAAGTTGAGATCCCATCTCTAAGAGTCATACAAGAAGTCAAGCTCAGCGACGCAGAATGGGTAAGAAGCCGCTATGAGCAATTGGCCCTCATAGACGGAAAGAGAATGAACGTGGTTTTTCATGGTCAGCTATATTAGAATAGAATGACCCGAGCCTTCAACAAGAAAGTCAAACCAAGACGATTCACACCGGGGTAGCTGGTGTTAAAGAAAATCTTTCCTCATCAAGACGAAGCAAAAGGGAAACTCTCTCCCAATTGGCAAGGCCCGTACATGGTTCACCGAGTGCTAACAGGAGGAGCACTCATACTGGAAGAAATGGATGGAGAAATCTGGCCTAAACCAATCAATTCAGATGCAGTCAAGCGCTACTATGTGTAATTGTTATGCTTCTATCAATGTTGTAAATTGAACTACGCCTGACCTGATTCCCGTTTAAGAGGGGATACAAAGGCAGCCCTATGGGTTCGGTCACATTTTAATAAAATTTTCATTTCCCCCACGAATGGAAACTGGGGCAGAATTTTGAGCAGGGACCTCAAAATTCCGAAACAAATTCAGCCGAGCGCCGCACCAGTAACAGCCAGAGGCCTTCACCCATCAAACTGGGGCAAAATGTTGAGGAGGACCCTCAAATCTCTGCAGCAAGAGAGGTTGCAATGTCTCAAACCGCGTCGTGGTCGTCGGTTCATCCAAAGAAATTATTTTTTTATTATATGTTATATCATATTTTTATAAAACCATGCATATTTATTTCTTAAAAAGACATCTTGTCTTAGCAACGCTACCCCTGTGGTACAAACAAAGTCATCATCATCAAGCAGACATGCCGATCCGAGCCAGCAGGGATACGAACTAACCCTCCCCCTTATGGAACTCACGATTTTTCTTTGGATGCAGGCACAAATACGACAAAGCCCAAGACATCTCATTATCCTCACCAGACGCATGTTTCTCAAAGATACGCTCTCGAAATCATCACACATGCCAACGCTTACTATTATCATCGTTGCAAATGATACTTCATTCGCAATAATCGTATCACCGCACTTTATCACCAGCTAAGAACTCTTACTATCGTTTTATTTTCTGCAATGCATAAGGCTACCATTCTGCCTTCCGAGGTTAATCTCTACCTCCGTTTGCATTCGCATCTTTGCATAAGGATACCTTTCTGCCTTCCGAGGTTAAGCTCCACCTCCATCTGCATTCGCATCTGCATAAGGCTACCTTTCTGCCTTCCGAGGTTCTACGCTACCTCCCCTGCATTTTATTTCCTGAGGCTACCTTTCTGCCTTCCGAGTTTAAGCTCTACCTCCATCTGCATTTGCATCGCATAAGTCTATCAGTCTGCCTTCTGAGGTTAGCTCTACCTCCTTTGCATTTACTTCTTGCATAAGGCTACCTATTCTGCCTTTCGAGGTTCTACGCTACCTCCATCTGCATTCGCTTCTTGCATAAGGCTATCATTCTGTCTTCCGAGGTTCTACGCTACCTCTCTCCGCATCTTATTTCATTATGCTAAGATTCTTTCTACCTTTTCAAAGCAGTCACCTTATTTATTTACGCCTTCTTTCGGGCTAAGCTCTTCCCTCTTTATTTTCACAAATCACAAGACTAAGCTCTGTCTTGCCAACATCATACTACTGCATTCCTCGTGGGCTGAAATATCGCCAACTTGTCCAAAGGCGTCATCGTTCGGAGGCACCATCCTCATGGCCCAAGAACATCATTTCATAGCCTGTGGATCTCTTTTTCAACCTACATATCATTATTCAAAGGCATCATCGTTCGGAGGCACCATCCTCATGGCCCAAGAACATCATTTCATAGCCTGTGGATCTCTTTTTCAACCTACATATCATTATTCAAAGGCATCATCGTTCGGAGGCACCATCCTCATGGCCCGAGAACATCATTTCATAGCCTGCGAATCCCGCACTAAGCGATTCATGGCCCAGGACATCATGGTCTAAGGACATCATCCTAAAATGTCCAAAGACAGCATTCATAGTAAAACGGGAACTTGCATCATGTTTATATTATGCACAATATACGCTTGTTCTCTATCTGCAGGTAACCCGGCCGGAACAGCCAACCAAACAGGAGCAGACCGCTCCAGTTCTCCGACATCACCCAGTAAAAATTCCCTACTTTTACCCTACCATGCACCTTGCGTCCGTTATTGTGAAACCTCACCGGTATATTTCGCCGATGACTCCGGAACTACATACGACCTGATTCCTGTAAAACCAGGGATATGTAGGCAGCTCAGAAACCAGGGTGATGCCAAATTCTATCCTGCAGTTTCATCTCGGTCAAAATTGGCCATCATATCTTTACCCGACAACTCTTTCATCCTTCCCGGGTAAAGAGAGGCAGCTGTTGATACCCAATTTTTCCCCAAATTATTTGCAAACTTGCATATATTTTCTAAATTACTCTTTGTAATAATGAGTATTTTTCCTATTTTTCCCATATTTTTATTAAATTATTTTCCTGTTTATTTTAATATTTCATATTTAAATAATTCATAAATTGTGCTCTAAATAATTTCAAAATATTTTCCAGTTCAGTATGTCCTTCATAATCATTTTTTACTTATTAAAATCCAATTATTTCATAAATGGTCAAATTGGGTCTTATTTAATTACAATTACAATCACTTTGCAATTATGGCCTAATTAGACATTTTATACCTTTTAAAATTTGAATTTATGTTTCTTACATTTTTAATATTGTTAGTTTATTGTAATTTTACCTATTTTAACTTAATTTTATTTTTATACAACTATTAGCTATTTTAATTAATTAATTATCTATTCTTTACGGGTATTTAACAATTAGCCATATTATTTTAAATTCTAGCCTCATTTTAACCTAACCTATAAACCCAATTAACCAACCCCAGACCCCAATTAAACAACCCAACCCAATCCTAATTTTAACCCGGCCCAACCCCAGATTAGATCTGAGCCGTTGATCAAATAAGATCAACGACCCATATCATTTCTTTCCTTAATTAACTCTACCTAACACCCCCCTCCCCGTCTCACTCTTTCGAGTCCCCTCATCTTTCTCTCTAGAACCTTCCTGGTCACCTCCTTCTTCGATGAAGTTCCGCCTGTCTCCGGCCACCTCCGACCTCCCTCCTTTCGACTACCAGCCTCCATGACGCCTCATTCTCCGGTTCACCTCATCTTTGAAACCTCTAAGGGTTTCTAACATGCAAAACGGATACTGGAGTTCCTGCTTGGGAGGTTTTCCGGCCTTCTCCGGTGGGGTTTCGATACGACCATGCCACAATAACCATTACCTTCGAGCTTCGCAACAGGTTCTCCAGTTATCTTCAATCCTCTCTGAAAACCCTAATTTTTGCCTAAACCTCTCAGATCTATGGTGTTTCTAAATGTTTCAAGCCTGTTTCTTTATGTTTTACATCATTCTTGACTCAATCTCTAAGAATCTTCGACTTTTAAATGCTTTTACTTCCTTTTAAAACTAGGGTTTCTCAGAACCTTTTTACATTTGTTTTGAACTGAGTCTCTTCTTGCTTTTAAGTCTGTTCTTTGCATATCATGATGATTCTGTGATTTTACTAGCTTTTTATCTTGCTTGTGTTAAAAGCCCTAATTTTACTAAGTCTTCTTTGTTGGTTCTGTGTATTAGCATGACTCTGCTTGTTTCTTCTTTGAGTTGTCATGATTATCTGCCTCGAATATGTTTACTGAGTTTTATTAGCTTAACTTATACCACCACTATGTGCTTATGTCTATCTTGATTGTTCAGACTTGCATCTTTCTACTAACACTTGTTCAACCTGCCTGTTTACTATGCCTGGTCATTCTTGTCTATTTATATGATGAATATAGAATTGTGACTCTTCGTTGATTGATTCTGGCCTCCATACATTGGGTTTTGATTGATAAACTTTCCTTCGAGACTTTAATTTTTACCTCTCCTATTCGAATCAATCGATTCTCTTAACTTGTCTGATGGGGTACTATATTCTTATTGTCTATGTTCTTAATTAGAATATTTCGAACTTAGCTTTAATTATTTACCCTATACCTAATGAACTATGATTCCTTCCTTCTTTTGTCTTGTACTGACTTTATTTACCTTATATGTTATATGTTTTACCATTTGAATTCTTGAGATCCCTTGACTTAAGGGAATCGTGTCTTGATTTCCTGACTGATTGATTCTGAGTTCTCTGATTACCATGCTATTGGGATTATTACCATATTTGCTACTCGTTTTTCAACTATAAAAAGCTCTAGCTTTTTTAACAACACACACACACATCAATACTATACTACTCCCTTGTGCTCTTTCTTTCTGTCTCGCTTTGCTCTATTTGTTGCTCTCTACTCTTGCCTATTATTAGCCGGCTGTAAGCCAAGGCTAATAGTGCTATCACTTTGCTCTCTTCTGCTTTTCTCTCTCTCTTAACACTGGTATGTTCTAATTTAAGTTTACAACATCCTAAAATAATATGTTTCAATTCTGGTTAAGATTCTTGTTATTTCTTTTGTGCTTTTACTTATGGTTCTATTGCCTACCATGTAACTAGTAGGTCTACCCTCTTTCTATGATCTCTCTTCTTCTTCTAGCCTAGCATGACTCTTGTTTTCCTCTCTATGATTCATTATGGACTATGTGACTTTTTACTTCTCCTTTCTGCATATCTAGCATCTCTTTATGTATGTTTCTTTATCAATTGCATGTCTTCTAATGCACCTATAATACTTAGTATTCTCAGATTTGTATCTCTATCTATAATATAAGATAAACTCTTGGCATATCACTTCCTGTGAAAATCTGTAACTTTGTTCTAAGGACTGATTATTGCAAATATGCTGCTACCATTACTTGTCCCTAATCCCTTTCCCCTCTTTGTGTTTGCTTTCTTGAATTTTGCATACCTGCTGAGTTGTGACCATTCTACTGCTTCCTTTTCAAATTGGTTTTTCATAAAAGATCTTTATATTATCCTCTAAAGCCATGTTATTTCAAAAACTCCCTTTCAAACTCAACTCTTTTTAACTACTCCTTCCTGCACTTTGCACTACTCTTAGACCTTTAGGTTCCACCCCCTCAGTGTGAGCATTGCTTAGGGACCTTGAGTTCCCTCTGAACTTTGACACACTGAGGCATGTAATTCTACACTACACCTATCTCAACTTTGGCAATTGCTGGGTGCTGGTATTGGCCAGGGCCCTCACAAGGGCCTTTGGGAGCTTTGCCGCACCCAGGCTATGTAATGCTGTGAAGCTCGAAAGGGGTGAGGCTGGAAGATTGGGCCTGTTTGAAGGCTCCCTATAGAATAACTTCTTGTTTTCCTCTTTGCAATTACTGTAATTCATTTGCTATGGTCTGTAATAATTTATAAACAAACGATCGGGGCTGGATAGTGAATATGGGAGGGAACTATGCATGTTTAGTGTAGTATGGGTAGAAATCATGACTATATGCTTTATTTCCCTATGTGTGCAATAGTATCATGCTTAGGACATGCATGTCATGCATTAAAAATCATGTTTAGGTTCTTCATTTCAACACATACATTATATTCATGCCATCTGACACCATGTTCCTAGTATAACTAAACGAGTAACAAAAGGCTGTCATAATGCATTTTCATAAACATGACATATAGAAACCATGTTTTTAGGATGATACTTTGTGAATTAGATATCCTGCCCTTAGGACTTCTTATTTATCAGAACTTGAACGCCTAGTTAACATAATCTAATACTCCCATAAAATATGGTTAATCTACTTGAAACAATTTTCTGCAAACATGTATCTATTCAAATCATAATCCAAATATGCACGTTCACCCTTTAAAATAAGTATGCAATGTATACGCAAACCTTAGGCCTAACACGTATAAAATCAAATCAATTATCTTCTACTAGTTTAATCAGCCCCTTTGAACATTTTGAACCCTGCTGCTCCCATTCTTGTTTTACCTCACTGAAGTTCACTTTACTTTTTATTTATTTAAAACTCCTGCTCAATTTTTAACAGTCTCGAAGTTGTGCATCTATTTCCTTTTACTGATCTTACTAATTCTTGTTCTATTATGTTTTCAAACTACCGGGTTTTCAAAGATGCCTCACTATGTCACACCTCCTTTTTACTACCCCGGGAAGGGTATAAGAGAGTTTTTTCCAATTTAAGTGACAATCGAAACAGGATTATTTTATTTAAAATTCAGAGTCGCCACTTGGGAAAATTTATGGTGTCCCAAGTCACCGATTTAAAATCTCGAATCGAGGAAGAATTGACCCTGTTTTACAGTCCGCGAACACAAAAATATGGGTAAGAAATTCTGTTAACTCGGGAGAAGGTGTTAGGCATTCCCGGGTTCCGTGGTTTTAGCACGGTCGCTCAACTATTATTGTTGGCCTATTTATCTGATTTTAAAACATTGTTTGAAACCTACGTGCATTTTATTCCTTTTAACCGCTTTTAATAATCCAATTGTTATACAACTAATTATTTGGTTACACATTGCGAATTGTGTAACGGGAACCGTACCCACGATCCACAACGTATTTATTTTATTAAACAAAGTTACGGACGGGCCACTTGAAATGCACACCCGAAGTTGGACTTACGATCTTTTACACATTGCGAATTGCACCACGTGAAACGCACCCGCAGTTCACAACATGTTAATTTTATTATTGTTGGAAATTATGATCAGGTCACATGATATGCACACCCGAATTTTAATAGTTAAGCGTCACAACTACGTCTAGGGAACCGTACCCGTAGTCACGATAAATTATTAACACACGTTTTGGCTAGTAGAATTAACAAACATTTATCTGTAAAGATGAACCAACCTAAAAAAATGACCAAGCAAAGTCACATAAGCCAATAGGAAATGAAGGAAATGCTAAAAAACTGTGCAAACTAAACTTATGCCACACAAAAGGAAGCAGCCGATCATTAACGTGAATTCTTTCAAAATGAATCCAATTATGAATGATGACTCACGATAATTCATGTAAAAAACACAAATTAACCATTCAATATTAGCGCATGTTCAAAGACTCAATTAGCTTCTTTTAACAAATATGTTCTTCTTGCAACACTAGAAATAAACAAACAGTGTATAGTTTAAACAAGTAGATAGTAAGAAACGTACATGTCTTAAGGAGAAATTATGGAACGATGGAGGAAAATGATTCAGCTTTTATTCTTATTAAGTTGGCCGGATGAAAATGAATTATTTGATCCATATTTTCTCCCCAGTAAACTCGAAACCCACTAAAACACTAAATTGTATTCTGTCAAAGAAAAACCCATTATGCAACCTAAACTACTTATTCACCAAATTATTAAAATCATATACGGTCTATATTAGTCACGCAATTCAACTTGCCGTTAATCTACTATAATTAATGTCCATATATAAACCCAGAACAAAAGATGAACAGACAACATTGAAACTCATTTTTGATAGATAAACAAATGAAATCTGGTAACTCAAGAAATCCCAATTAAGTACCAAATGAAACAGTAGAGAGCAATAAGAAATTCTTTTCTTACTGATTTGAATAACGACAGAGGGCAGTTGAAGCAATTGAACGCGTCATAACAATTCTAGCGAATAATAATTCCAACATAATTTAACCCAAGAAGAATTGAGAAACAATAAAATGGGTATCATACTATTTGTCACGACCCGAAACCGGTCTAGGTCGTGATGGCGCCTAACGGCGAGGTTAGGCAAGCCAACGAACAACAATAACCATGAAAATTCGGNACGGGCGGCTACATAGATACAACAACAAAAATACATATACAAAATATACAAGCCACAGTCTGGAACAAAAGACTGAGCAAAATGAAACTAGGAGGCTCCAGAGGTGCTGTCAGGAAAACGCCAAGGAGACAACTCATCGTATGGAGCGACGCCGCGATCAGTACCTATCAACTGACGGACGAACAGACGAACCAGCCTCAATAC
>ML271956.1:28054-93646 GCA_005239495.1 Nicotiana undulata | reverse complement strand
TGGTGTTTCTACACACCCTTCCTCCTCCAAAACTCCACAAAACAGTAGTAAAACACGCAGCCCGACAACAACACAAAACAGTCCGCTACAAGTCAAATAACTCGAACTCACGACTTTCGATCACCGTCCCGTGAGTTCTAACTATTAGGAAACACATTTATAAAACTTCCTTTATATTTAAGAACTTAAATACAGATATTATATGTCTCTTAACTATGAAGTAACTTCCAAAATCTAACTACAAAAAAAAAAAGGAGAGGCGGTATAATGACACTTACGTCGTAGGGATCGTTGATGTTATTGCTTCTCGATTTCATGCCCTGGATGATATTCTTATTTGAAACCCTAGAAGATAGCTTGAGGGTATGTTTATGGGTGTTCTCTGGTCGTTTTATGCTTAATTATGAAGAGAAATCCGACCTAAGGTTTATATATATCAAGTTTGGAAAAGTCAAAGAGGTGCTAGCTTGGCACCCTAGGATTGGTTTATCTTCCGACGCTTATATCATTTTATTCCGATGTCGTATGAATGAACGGTTAAGAGCATTGGAAACTAAATTCCAAGACCTTAAATTTGGTATATAATATGTCCCAATAAGACCTAATATAGCACATGAAATGTATTTCTCAAAAAGCTCTAGTGATCCACCTACTTGTCACTTATGATGTCTGCGCAGTCTCGCGAAACTGCAAATATCTCTCTACGCCTATGTCATATCGATGAACGGTTTAATGCATTGGAAACTAGACTCATAGATATTAAATTTGGTTGGTAAAGAATCCAATAATTCCAAGTATATTGGGAGAAAAGCTTATTTACATTTGACCTAAGTTTCAGCACATTATGAGTGTAACTTGTGAAGACCTTTGCTGACTTTTGTTCCACAACTTGCTTGACTTAAAAATGTAGAACACAACTATCATACGATAAAAATTAACTCATAGAATAACCTCCTTATCATGTAATGAACCATATTTTCACCCTAAAATACATGTTAAAACATTCCAAACTCGTCGACTTTCGACGAAACTTATTTTCTTCAATTGGTTTAGCTTCTAAGCTTTCCAACCCTCTTGGTACTCGTTATTCATGATCTTAAATATTTGTAACCTCCAATGTAACATGATTAACTTGCTTTATATTCCATCAAATATAATCTTATTTCTGAGCTTACATCAATTGACTTATGATGTACTCTCACGTACGAAAACATGGGGTGTAACAGATTAACTACTTGAGTAACATTAGAGATTACACATCCTTTTATGGATTTCTTCTATGTTGTACGTATGTATTCGAAAGTTAATTGGATTTCACAACTCACACGTACGTTCGTGAGTGGGGTCAGTGACCCATCAGAACTTCACTATTCTTATGGGATCGGGCTGAACGCCTCAGCACTATCATTATAGGTTCGGGTCGTTCGCCTTGGCAGTATTATGAGATGCATCTATGGAGCAGGCCGTATGACCTTGGCTATGTGTATATACACGACCAATAGGGGATAATTCCATATGTTACGGCAGGAATTCGTGCCTTTACTCTTATGGGATCAACCAGCTAGCCTCGGTAGAATCGTGTGAAATACTTGATAACGAGTCGTCGTACTCATGATTTTTCCTGAATTGAGACGTGATCATTAAATTGGTGTTGGCCATTACGTATTATATTTGAGGAGGTATCTGGTATTTGAGGACTTTGTGTTTAGTGTTCAGTCGCAGAAGGTATTATTTGCCTATATCTGTTCTCACTGTTTACTTACCATGTTTCATACTTGTCTACCTTATTATATTTGATTTATTGGACCACTATAAGTGTCAATGTCGACCCCTTGTCACTACCTCTTCGGGGTTAGGCTAGATACTTACTAGGCATGCATTGATTTACGTACTCACGCTACACTCATACACCGAATGTGCAGGTACTGAGTCATGTACATTAAGTGGTCATCTTGGCATATTGTCGCAGCTGTTGAGGGGACTTTATGGTGAGCTTCATTCCATGCGATGATCCGCAGCACCCAGAGTTTCCAGTATGTTCATTTATTTTATCTTGTCTACTTTATATTCTAGACAAATGTTGTACTAGTGTTGTATTGTTCTAGTAGATGCTCATGCACTTGTGACACCGAGTTTTGGGGGTTCCTAGTGGATGTTCATTATTTATTTTTACGTTATTATTATCTTTTCACTTTATGAATTATTTATATTCGAAAATTTGGTAACAAAAAGCACCGGTTTCTATGAGTGCTAGATTTTATTCTATTTATTTAATCAAATTCCTAGGTTTAAAAATTAAAATGGATAATTTATGGAAGTTCACGAGTTCGCTTTCCTAGAAATGATGTTGGGCGCCATCACGACCTATAATGGAGTTTGGGTAGTGACATTCCACATCCCGATCGCGTAGAGTACTCGATCAGTCGTTGCCCAAAAATTCCTTCGACGCGTTCACGTCCCAACACAAGCATTTGGGACAGACATTTTTCTGGATATGCGCGATCACATCAAGAACCTCCACGATCGCGAAGAGCAATAACTTGCAGCAGTTAATGTTTTTCTTTTTTATTCATTTCTGTCTTCTCTAAATCACGTAATACCTGAATATGCCAATAAAAATCACCCAATGCCTTAGTTTCTCGATAAAATCATACAAAAGCCTAAGTATAAAAAAGATATAAGTTGGTAAAATACCAACTTATCATGGTGTATCGCGGTCGCAAAGAGAGTTGTGCGATCTCGTAGAAGAGAGGATGCTTGGCAAGGTTGTCATTCATGTTCGCAGAAGGAACCTCGCGTTTGCATAGAGGAGAGGTGTAACGACCCGGCCGACTGTTTTGAGTGTATTATTCCTAATCCCCTATTTATTGCTTCCTCTATTTTATTTTGTGGTTATGTGACTTGCCAGGGTGTTTGGTTTTGATTTCGCATGAGTTTCGGAGTGAAATGGGACACATAGTCCCTGAAATGAAAGTTTAAGTAGTAGGAGTTGACTGTGATTTGACTTGTGTGAAGACGACTCTCGAATGGAGTTTTGACGGGTTCAATAGCTCCGTATGGTGATTTTGATCGTAGGAGCGTGTCTGGACGTTGATTTGGAGGTCCGTAGGTCATTTCGATGTGATTTGGGCGAAAGTTAGAAATTAGTGGAATTTTGGGAAGTTTGACTGGGAGTTGACTTTATTGATATTGTGTTCGGATCCCAATTTCAGTATTTGGAATAGGTCCGTAATGTCAATTATGACTTGTGTGCAAAATTTTGTGTCAATCAAAACTGTTTTGGTATGAATCGGCGTCAGTTCCGGAATTTGGAAGTTTTTAGTTGCTTAAGCTTGAATTTGGGATACAATCGTTATGTTCCTGCTTTTTGATGTGGTTTTTTGCCTCGAGTACATCTGTTAGGTGTTTTGGCACTAGTTGGTATACTCGTACGGGGTCCCAAAGGCCCCGGGTGTGATTGAGATCGATATCGGATCATTTTAGACTTGTGTAAATCTGTTGAAGCGGGGCTGTTTCTCGTGTCTTCGAACATGCAGAGGGATTGATTATAGGTGCGGGCTCACAAAAGTGAGCTCTTGGTCGTAGATGCGATTTTGGTCATGCCCAGTTGGGGGCTTAGAAGCGGAACATTTTCCACAGAAGCAGCTTCACTTCTGCGATGAGGAGAAGCGCAGGAGCGACTGTGGTCGCAGGCGCACACGCTTAACCAGTACATTTAATAGCTTCCATGGACCTACAAAAAAAGTCTTTGTTCGAGAAACCTGCCTTAACGTAACGAGAAGGACCACAAGATGGTTACTTCTTCTGTCTAAATTCGACATCACGTCGCAGGTGCGGCCCTTGACTTACAGAAACGGATCCTATGGACTTAAGTGAAGTCCGCACCTGTGATAGTTTTTCCGCAGGTGCGACGTAACTGGGCAGAAAAGGGGATTTTTCGAGGGTTTTGCTTCATTTTCATTTTGGGACTCTGAGAGCTCGAATTGAAGCGAGATTTTGAGGTATTTTTAGGGGAAGTGTTAAGGTAAGGATTCTTGACTCGTTTTTGTCTAAATCTCATGAATCTACTGTTAATTACATCTTCTAATTTGTGTTTTGGACTTTAAAATTATGGGAAAAAGGTGTAGAAGTTCTTAGACTAAATTCTTGAGTTTTGAAAGACGCAATGAGATTGGTTTGATAATTCCTTTATGGTTGGATTCACTCGATATCGAATGGTGTTCAAATTTTATAATCTTGGTCGGGTTCCAAGATGCGGGTCAGGTTGACTTTTTGGGGCGATTTTCCAATCCTTTTCTAAGATCATAATTTCATTATTTAAATTAGTTTCGATCGTTATATTTAAAGTATGTAATTGTTTTGGCTAGATTTAAGCCTTTCGGAGTCGGAAAATCGAGGAAAGGCCTTAATTGATTGACTTAACGTGGTTTGAGGTAAGTGACTTGTCTAACCTTGTGTGAGGGAAATTCCCCTTAGGATTTGGTACTGTCGTGATAATTTGTGATATGTGAAGGCCGTGTACGCAAGGTGACGAGTGTGTACACGTGGTAAATGTTGGAAATTCCGATTTTAGCTACATAGTTTCCTTTTCATGCCTTAATTGAGTTTCGTTAGTAAGTTATAATCACCATGTTTAGACTAATATCACATGTCTACTAGTCTTATATCTATCTGCAACTTGTACTACATGTTTAGTTGAATTGCTTGTTTTTCTTAGTTTTCGTATTCATTATTTTATTGTGGGACTCTTTACTTGAAATTGCTATCTTGAAATATCTTGTTGTTGAGTTTGGTGTTGAGATGCAAAAGATGTGGGTTCTGTTGAGGCAAGGTGTAAGTTGTGAAGTTTCATCTTATTTAGTTGTCATGTTTTGGTTTCGTGTTATTGTTGAGGTGATTGGTTGGTTGTTGCATGACGTTTCTGCCGTGCGGTTATTATTGTTTGCATGAGGTTTCTGTCATGCCATTGTGATTATTTATACGCATGCGGTGGTATAAAATTTGGGTGTTTAAATGCATGCGGTGAGATAAGGTGGGCTTGATACGCGTGGCTAGTAGGGGAACTACTAGAAGCCATGCAGTGTGATAAGGTGGGCTAAAACGCAATATGCTATTTCGAGAAAATGATTTTTCAGAAAAAATATAAAGGCTCCCGCACTGATATAAGGAAAGGTTGTGAGTTACTTTTCTGATTTGGGACTACGAGGCAGTACCTCAGGAATGCCCCGGTTGATCTTCTCCATTTTGCTGTGTTGTTTGGTTGTTGTTTTCTTTAACATGTAAAATTCTTGTTTTCCTTTCGTGTTGTATTAGCTTTCTTGATTCTGTGCTGTTTCTTCCCGTTAATTCTTTGTTGTTTCACTTCTCTGTCATTTTCATTCTATCATTATATCTCCTCCTCATTTGTTTCTTATTATCTCTAGTAGGGTTTTCATGCGACCTCGTCACTACTCTACCAAGGTTAGGCTTGTCACTTATTGGGTATCGTTGTGGTGTACTCATACTAGGTTTCTACACATGTTTTGTGCAGCCCATGTACATCCTCTCAGCCTCGGTATTAGCGCGTTTAGTTGCATGCTTTAGAGACTTCAAGGCACATCTTCCCGTATCCGCATGCCTCATAGTCCCCTTATATCCTATTTTTTTCTTATTTCTTTACATCTATATAGATAGTGATGTATATGAGCGCTATGTACTGTATCTAGATATTTTGACTTATATTACAATAGGTTTTGGGAAATGTACATGTTGAGTTGCAGATTTTGTTTTATATAGTTGTTGATGTTTTGAGATTTAAATTATTATTTCAGTTATTCCGCATATGTTGAAGTTACTAATGAATTGTTATTTCTTGTTCTTGTTTTTATTTTTATTTTTTTCTGAGCCAAGGGTCGATTAGAAACAACCTCTCTACCCTATCGGGGTAGGGGTAAGGTCTGCGTATGTATTACCCTCCCCAGACCCCACTTTGTGGGAATTTACTGGGTAGTTTTTGTTGTTGTTGTTATTTCAGTTATTCAGCATGTTGTTAGGCTTACCTAGTCTTAGAGACTAGGTGCCGTCACGACATCCTACAGGGGGAAATTAGTGTCGTGACAAGTAAGTATCAGAGCTCTAGGTTCATAGGTGTTATGAGTCACAAGTAGGTTTAGTAGAGTCTCGCGGATCAGTACAGAGACGTTTGTACTTATCTTCGGGGGGCTATGTAACTGTTAGGAAAAGCTTCACTTCTTTGATACCTTATCGTGTGAAATTTTTGACCTCATATACTAAATTTTTGTCTTTCTATTCTCTCACAGATGATGGGGACATGTACAGTTGGATCAGATGACTAGACACCTGCGCCCCTTACTAGAGCCGGGGCCGGGGTAGAGGCCGAGGATATCCACGTGGTGCTGCTAGAGCACCCGTATGAGCTGCTACAGAGGAGCCACCAGTAGATCCAGTTAAGGGGTAGGCACCTGAGATGCCTCTTACTGCTCCAGCTCTCCAGGAGACTCTCGCCTAGTTTCTGAGCATGTTCGGCACTTTAGCTCATACAAGGTTGATCCCACTTGCTCCTGCCACATCTCAGCCGGGGGAGGATCTTAGACTCTCGTTGCCCGTGCCAAAGAGCAACGGGTTCAGGTTGACTAGGTCCTAGAGGTCATACCAATACAACCAGTTGCCCCAATTCACCCCGAAGTTAGGGCAGCAAGTTCTGAGGGGGAGCAGCTCAGGCTCGAGAGGTACAAGAAGTACCACCATCCTACTTTCAGTGGCATGGCATTAGAGGATGCCCAGGGTTTTCTTGAGGAGTGCCACCATATCCTCCGTACTACGGGTATTGCGGAGTCTAGTGGGGTTGTTTTCACTATGTTCCAGCTTAAAGGAGCAGCTTATCTGTGGTGGCGAGCATATGAGTTGGGTAGTTCGACTTAGGCAACTTCACTCACTTTGAATTAGTTATCAAATTTGTTCTTGATTAAGTATGTTCCCCAGAGTCTCGGAGATACATTTCGCGCAGAGTTTGAGCAGTTGCTCTAGGGTTTTATGACCGTGTCAGAGTATGCAGTCTAGTTCAGTGATTTAGCTAGGAATGCACTAGCCTTGGTTGCAACTGTTAGAGAACGAGTCCGTCGATTTACCGATGGGCTCAACCCCAGTATCAGATTTAGCATGGCCCAAGAGTTGGAGATGGACATCGCATACTAGCAGGTAGCAGGGATCGCTAGGAAATTTGAGGGTATGTTGACTCAGGAGAGAGATGAGAGGGAGGCCAAGAGGTATCGAGATTTTGGCACATATAGTGGTACCCGTGCCCTAGTTGTAGCTCGCCATGGTTGGGGTTATACGAGTCACCTTGTTCATTCAATACTTATAGGTTCCAGCGGTATTCCGGCCACTCCTAGGCCTCAGGCTTTATGCACTTCCATTGTCTAGTGCACCTCCTGCATGGGGTGCTTTCAGCGGTTATTCCAGCCGATCAGGCTCGAGCCAGCCACAACAACCATGTCCCTCGGGAGCTTGTTTTAAGTGTGGTGATACTCATCATATAGTGAGGGATTGACCTAGACTTAGGAGGGGTGCACCTCCATAGACTACTCAGGCTCCGCGTGCACCACCGGGTCCTTAGGCCATGGTTACTGCACTAGTTGCCACTCCACCCGCACAGCCAGCTCGAGGTGGAGGTCGAGCAGGTAGAGGTCACCCTAGAGGGGGAGGCCATGCCAGATATTATGCTCTTCCTACTAGGACGGAGGCAGTTGCATCTGACTTTGTTGTTCTAGTCTGTCATAGAGATGCATCAGTCTTATTTGATCCAGACTCCACTTATTCATATATGTCATCTTATTTTTCTCCGTATTTGGGTGTATCCCGTGATTCTTTGAGTTGTCCTGTCTATGTGTCTACACATGTGGGAGATTCTATTGTTGTTGATCGTGTGTATCAGTTGTGTTTAGTTGTTCTGGGTGGTTTTTAGACCCGAGCCGATCTATTATTTCTCAGTATGGTAGACTTTAATATTATTTTAGGCATGGACTAGTTGTCTCCTTAGATAGGATTAAGAATGAAGTTATCCGGGACAGAGTGGGAGTAGCCTCCGTGGAGGACAAGATGCGGAATTCGCGGCTGATATGGTTCGGACATGTTAGGAGAAGAAGCATTGATGCCCCTGTCAGGAGGTGTGAGAGGTTGGCCATAGAGAGTTTGAGAAGGGGTCGAGGTCGCCCTAAGAAGTACTGGGGAGAAGTGATTAGGAAGGACATGGCGCTGCTTCAGCTCACTGAGGACATGACACTTGATAGGAGAGTGTGGAGGTCGAGAATTAAGGTAGAAGGTTAGTAGGTAGTTTACAGTGTTCACTGTTAGGCGTAGTATCATGCATTTCCCTTCATATTCTTAGATTTTTATTACGGTATGTGGTTTTGTTCGCCGCAGGTATTGTATTCCATGTTGCTATTATTGGATACTATTTATCCTTTATCTGTGCCTTTTTTTCATCTTTCTTCCTTTCTTGCTTCCCTCTTCTTCTTCTTGCCCTTCCTACGCCGAGGGTCTATTGGAAATAGACTCTCTAATTGCATTAGGTAGGGGTAAGGTCTGCGTACAGACTACCCTACCCAAACCCCACATGTTGGGATCAAACTGTGTTTGTTGTTGTTGTTGTTGGACTAGTTGTCGCCTTATCATGCTATTCTTGATTGTCACTCCAAGATCGTGACGATGGCTATGATAACATTACTACGGTTAGAGTGGAGAGGTACTTTAGATTATACTCCTAGCATTGTTATTCTATTTCTAAAGGCTCAATGGGTGGTTGAGAAGGGGTGTGATGTGTTCTAGAATATGTGAGAGATGTCGGTGTTGATACTCCCACCACTGAGTCATTTCTGGTAGTAAGGGATTATCCAGATGTATTCCCGACGAATCTTCCATGCATGCCGCCTGACAGGGATATCGACTTTGGTATTGATTTGTTACCGGGCACTCAGCCCATTTCTATTCCTCCATACCGTATGGCCCCACCATAGTTGAAGGAGTTGCTTGATAAGGGCTTCATTCGGTCCAGTGTGTCGCCTTGGGGGTGCTCCAGTCTTGTTTGTAAAGAATAAGTGCGGTTCTATGCGCATGTGTATTGATTATCACTAGTTGAACAAGGTTACGGTGAAGAATAGGTATCCATTGCCACGTATTGATGACAATTTGATCAGCTACATGGTGTCAGAGTATTCTCCAAGATTGACTTACATTTAGGCTATCATCAGTTGAAGATTCGGGAGCCAGATATCTCGAAGACTTCTCCCCATGACTCGGTATAGTCATTACGACTTCCTTGTGATGTCATTTGGGCTGACCAATGCCCCTACATCATTCATGCACTTGATGAACAGTGTATTCTTCCCCTATCTTGACTCATTCGTCATTGTGTTTATTGACGGCATTCTGGTGTACTCCCAGAACCAGAAGGATCATGAGCAACACCTGAGTATTGTGCTTCAGACCTTGAGAGAAAGCTCAAGACTGCTTTGACGACAGCCAGTGTTGGTATTGCCTACATGTTCAGGGTCATATACTGTGTATTGTGATGCATCGCGTATTGGTCTCAGCGAGGTGCTGATGCAGGATGGTAGGGTGATTTCCTTCATGTCTAGACAACTGAAGGTACATGAGAAGAACTATCATGTCCACGACCTTGAGTTAGCATTTATTGTCCATGCCTTGAAAATTTTGTGGCACTATTTGTACAATGTTCCTTGTGAGATCTACAACATCTGTTCAAACATAAGGATCTTAACTTGTGTCAGCGGAGGTGGTTAG
This sequence comes from Nicotiana undulata, assembly GCA_005239495.1. Classification (NCBI taxonomy): domain Eukaryota; kingdom Viridiplantae; phylum Streptophyta; class Magnoliopsida; order Solanales; family Solanaceae; genus Nicotiana; species Nicotiana undulata. The sequence continues at coordinate 83,845 of ML271956.1, read as the reverse complement.
TGTTGCTTAAGAACTATAATATCACCATTTTATATCATCCCGGGAAGGACAATATGGTGACCGATGCCTTGAGTCGCAGGGCGGAGATTTTAGGTAGTTTAGCATATCTACCGGCAGCGCAGAGGCCATTAGCATTGGATGTTCAGGCCTTGGCCAATTAGTTTGTTAGATTAGATGTTTCTGAGCCGACTCAAGTTTTGGCTTGTGTGGTTTGTCAGTCTTTTCTTCATTATTTTATCAGAGAGCGTCAGTATGATGACCCCCATCTGCTTGTTCTTAATGACACGGTTCAACGCGGTGATGCCAAAGAGGTCACTATTGGAGATGACGGTGTATTACAGATGCAGGTCAGGCTATGTGTGCCCAATGTAGATGGTTTGCATGAGTTGATTCTCCAGGAGGCTCACAATTTGCGGTACTCCTTTCATCCACGTGCTGCAAAGATGTAGCAGGACTTGAGGCATCATTATTTGTGGAGGAGGATGAAGAAAGGCATATTGGAGTATGTATCTCGGTGCCTAAATTGTCAGCAGGTGAAGTATGAGCATCAATGGCTAGGGGGATTGCTTAAGAAGATAGAGATTTCGAAGTGGTAATGGGAGTAGATTACTATGGATTTAGTTGTGGGGCTCCCACGAACGTAGATGAAGTTCGATGTAGTTTGGGTAATTGTGGATAGGTTGACCAAGTCAGCTCATTTCATTCTAGTGGTGACTACTTATTCTTTTGAGCAGCTGGCTCGAGTTTATATCCGTGAGATTGTCAGCCTTCATAGCTTGACGGTATCCATCATATCTGACCGGGGTACATAGTTTACATCGTAGTTTTGGAGAGCCGTACAACACGAGTTAGGTACTCGGGTTGAGCACAACATGTCACCTTCGTGCATATGTAATGTAGTTTGGGGGTTCTTGGGATCAGTTCTTGCCCCTTGCGGAGTTTGCCTAATACAACAGCCACCAGTCGAAATTTAGATGGCCCCGTATGAGGCTTTGTATGGTAGACGACGTCGGTCTCTAGTGGGTTGGTTTGAGTCGGGCCAGGATAGGCTATTGGGTACAGACTTGCTTCAGGATGCTTTGGAAAAGGTTAAATTGATTCAGGATCGACTTCGTACAGCCCAATCTAGACAAAAACGTTATGCGGATCAGAAGGTTCGCAGCGTCGCTTTCATGGTTGGGAGCGGGTCTTGCTCCGGGTTTCACCCATGAAGGGTGTTATGAGGTTCGGGAAGAAGGGAAAGTTGAGCCCTAGGTATGTCGGGCCTTTTGAGATTCTTGAGAGGATTTGAGCGGTGGCCTATAGGCTTGCACTACCACCTAGTCTAGCTACAGTTCATCCAATATTCCATGTTTCTATGCTCCGGAAGTATCACGACAATCTGTCTCATGTGTTAGACTTCATCTCAGTCCAATTGGACAAGGATCTATCTTCTGTTGAGGAGCCGATTGCCATTTTGGACGGGCAGGTTCGAAAATTAAGGTCAAAGAACATTGCTTCAATGAAGGTTCAGTGGAGGGGTCAGCCAGTCAAGGAGGCGACTTGGGATACCTAGCATGATATGCGTAGCCGTTTATCCTCATATTTTCACCACTTTAGGTATGTCTCTATACTCGTTCGAGGACGAACATTTATTTTAATAAGAGAGGATGTAACGACCTTGCCGGTCATTTTGAGTGTATTAGCCTCGATCCCCTATTTATTGCTTCCTCTATTTCATTTTGTGGTTGCGTGACTTGCTGGGGTGTTTGGTTTTGATATCGGGTGAGTTATAGAGTGAAATGGGACACATAGTCCCTGAAAGGGAAGTCTAAGTCATAGGAGTTGACTTTGGTTTGACTTGTGTGAAGACGACTCCAGAATGGAGTTTTGACGGTTCCAATAGCTCTGTATAGTGATTTTGGTCTAAGGAGCGTGTCTGGACGTTGATTTGGAAGCACATAGGTCATTTCGGTGTGATCTGGGCGAAAGTTAAAAATTGGTGGAATTTTGGAAAGTTTGATTAGGAGTTAACTGTATTGATATCGGGGTCGAATCACAATTTTGGAAGTTGGAATAGGTGTGTAATGTCAATTATGACTTGTGTATAAAATTTTGTGTCAATCGGAGTTGTTTTGGTATGAATCGGCGTCGATTCCAGAATTTAGAAGTTCAGAGTTTCTTAAGCTTGAATTTTGGACGCAATTCATTGAATTCATGCTCTATGATGTGGTTTTGGCCTCGAGTAGGTCCGTTAGGTGTTTTGGCACTAGTTGGTATACTTGGACGTGGTCCCGGGGCCCCATGTGTGATTCAGATCGATATCTGATCATATTAGACTTGTGTAAATCTGCTGAACCTGGGTTGTTTATGGTGTCTTCGCCCCTGCGGCGAGCTCTTGGTCGCAGAAGGGAACATTTTGCTGCAAAAGCGCCTTCGCTTCTGCGGTGAGGAGAAGCGCAGGACTGACTGTGGTCGCAGGTGCGACATGTTTTGTCGCAGGCGCGCATGTCCGGTCCTTGCCTCGTAGAAGCGGATCTTGTGGACTTAAGTGAAGTCCGCACCTGCGATGGTTTTTCCGCAAGTGCGGAGCCGCATATGCGGTAGTATGGTCGCAGGTGCGACGTAACTGGGCAAAAAGTGGATTTTTTTTAGGGTTTTACTTCATTTTCATTTTGGGACTTTGAGAGCTCAGATTGAGGCGAGATTTTGAGGGATTTTTCAGAGGAAGTGTTAGGGTAAGGATTCTTGACTCATTTTTGTCTAAATCTCATGAATCTACTGTTAATTACATCTTCTAGTTTGTGTTTTGGAGTTTAAATTTGGGGAAAAAGGTGTAGAAGTTCTTAGACTAAATTCTTGAGTTTTGAAAGGTGAAATGGATCTGATTTAAATAATTCTTTTATGGTTGGACTCGATATCAAATGGGTGTACGGATTTTATAATTTTTGTCGGGTTTCGAGACACGGGCCCGTATTGACCTTTTGGGGCGATTTTCCAATTCCTTGCTAAGTTCATAAGTTCATTATTTTGAATTAGTTTCCTATAGTTATATTTAAAGTATGTAATTATTTTGGCTAGATTCGAGTCATTCGGAGTCAGAAAATCGAGGTAAGGTCTTCTAATTGATTGACTTAGCGTGGTTTGAGGTAAGTAACTTGTTTAACCTTGTGTGGAGGAAATTCCCCTTACACTACAAGAAATCGGACCTAATTAGGATTTGGTACTGTCGTGATAATTTGTGATATTTGAAGGCCGTGTACGCAAGGTGACGAATGCGTAGACGGGTTAAATGTTGTAAATTCCGATTTAGCTACGTATTTTCCTTTTCATGCCTTAATTGAGTTACTTTAGTATGTTATAATCATCATGTTTAGCCTAATATCACATGTCTACTTGCCTTATCTCTATCTGCAACACGTACTACATGTTTAGCTGTATTACTTGCCTTTCTTAGTTTTCGTATTCATTATTTGACTGTGGGACTCCTTACATGAAATTGCTATCTTGAAATATCTTGTTGTTGAGTTTGGTGTTGAGCTACAAAGGATGTGGGCTCTGTTGATGCAAGGTGTAAGTTGTGAAATTTTATCTTATTTAGTTGTCATGTTTTGGTTTTGTGTTATTATTGAGGTGATTGTTTGGTTGTTGCACGAGGTTTCTGCCGTGCGGTTGTTATTGTTTGCACGAGGTTTCTATCGTGCCGTTGTGATTACTGATAAGCATGCGGTGGTATAAGGTTTGGGTGTTGAAACACATGCAGCGAGATAAGGTGGGCTTGATACACGTGGCTAGTAAGGGAACTACTAGAAGCCATGCAGTGTGAAATGGTGGGCTAAAACGCGGGATTCTATTTCGATAAAATGATTTTTCAAAACAAATAAAAAGTCTCCCGCGTTGATATAAGGAAAGGATGTGAGTTACTTTTATGATTTGGGATTATGAGGCGGTACCTCTGGAGTGCCCCGGTTGATCTTCTCTATTTGTTGTGTTGTTTGGTTGTTGTTTTTCGTAACATGTACAATTTTTGTTTTCCTTTCGTGTTGTATTAGCTTCCTTGATTATGTGTTGTTACTTCCTGTAAATTCTTTATTGTTTCACTTCTCTTTCATTTTCATTATATCATTATATCTCTTGTCTTGTTTCTTATCATCTCCAGTAGGGAATTGACCCGACCTTATCACTATTCTACCAAGGTTAGGCTTGACACTTATTGGGTACCGTTGTGGTGTACTGATGCTATGTTTTTGCATATGTTTTGTGCAGGTCCATGTACATCCTATCAGCCTCGGTATTAACGCGTTGAGTGGCTTGCTTTAGAGACTTCAAGGCACACCTGTCGTGTCTGCAGGCCTCAGAGTCACCTTCTATCGTGTTCTTTTCTTATTTCTTTACATCTGTGTAGACAATGATGTATATGAGCGCTCAATAATGTATCTAGAGCTTGTGACTTATATTTCACCGGATTTTGGGAAATGTACATGTTGAATTGCATATTTTGTTTTATATAGTTGTTGATGTTTTGATATTTAAATTAATATTTCAGTTATTCCTCATGTTGTTAGGTTTACCTAGTCATAGAGACTAGGTGCCATCACGACATCCTACAGAGGGAAACTAGGGTCGTGACAAGAGGCCAGTTGTCCTTCGCGATCACATTGTTTTGTTCGCAATCACATAGAATGGTTGAAGTCCTGGATCATATTGTGCATCACGATTGCGTGACTGGAGGTCGCGATCGCGAAAAAGGAATTTTTGTCAGGGATATTTTATATCTAGAATATTGAGAATTGCTCATTTTTCACTGTTTTGACTTTTTGGAGACGAGAAGAGGCAATTTTGGAGATGGATTTCACATATATTTTTAGGGTAAATAATATCTACTTGATTTTGATTATATATCATGATTCCCCATTGATTTTTACACCTAAAATATGGAATTTCAAGTGAAATTTGGAATTTTTGTCTACAACTTAAGAGAGTGTATTTGGAAGATTTGAGAATCGATTTAGACTCAAAGTTGAAATCAATCACATATTTGGACTCGACAGGTTATGAGTCATCATGGTTTAGTGATGGTTTAAGATTTCGGGTACATTGGCCCGGATTGACTTTTCCTGACTTTTTGAAAATTATTCAAACATTGAAGCTTTATTGATTGGGATTGCTTCCTATAATATTGTTTGGATTTCTTGGATGGTGATTGGCTTGGAGTTGTATAATTGGAGGTGTAGAACGAGGTTTAGACGCAATTTGGGGTTGATGACTAGCTGGATAAGGTAAATGTCTTGTCTAGCTTTGGCTTGAGAGAATTTTTCCTAGTAAATTATTGTTTGCTACATGTGGGGGTGAAGTATATGAGAGGTGTCGAACGTATATGCATGTGCCATGGTTATTCATGACTTTATGCCTTGTTTGGTTGTTTGTTCTACGTGCTCTATGTTTTACTCAATTGAATGACTATGCGAGAACAACAAGTCATGCGAGAGATAATGTTTAGGTTAATGATACCTTATTTGGACATCATGAGCCATTCTTACAATGATTGATGTACTTAATTTAGCAGTAGTCACATTTACAACATGAACACACGTTCACGTTTGTTGTTCTTGTGACATGCCTTAAACTATTGTATGTTTACTTGAGCTTTCCTATTTCTATTAGACACCATGTTTAGCCTTCGATGCTACACTTGGACTTGTAGGTTATTTGCAAGTCGTATCAAACAAGCCATACATGTTTGTGTAGTTCGTAAAATAAAAATACTCACAAAAATAAAAATATGGGACACACTAAAAAATTATATTGCACAAATTGAATATAGAGAAAGTAACTATTTTGTTGTCTTTCACATTTAAGTAGGAAATTCAAATGTATGCACTTTACCATAGTTAATAGCCTTTTCGGCCAAACTTTTAGAAGAAAAAAAATGTTTTTGAGGAAAAGCTGAAGCAGTGATGAAAAAGCAGAAAAAATAGCTCCTTTCCAAAATTGCTTTTTTAAAAAGCACTTTTAAGAAAAATTCACTTAGAAGCAATTTTTAAAAGTTTGGTCAAATACTAATTGCTGCTTAGAAGCGTTTTAATAAAACTGCTTCTCAACAAAATATCTTTTGAGTGCTTTATAGCCTATTTGGCCAAGCTTCTCCCCAAGTCAAAAGTGTTTTCTTCTTCTTCTGAATTTGAGGTGTTTGACTAAGCTTTTTTCGCGAAAAAAGTACTTTTGGCTAGAAGCAGAAGCAGTTTTGAAGAAGTAGAAAAAAGTAGCTTTTCCCCAGAGGCAGAAGCATAAGCAATTTTGATTTTCTCCTTACCAAAATATACCCTTTGCAAAATATTATATATACCAAAATAACCTTACTTAGTTTAAACAATTAAGTAATATAAAATAACTCATGGGATGAACTATCATATTTATTGAATGATTTTTTGATATATTTAAGTTATCTTGAAAGAATAAAGTACTTTTAAATTTTATTTTTAAATTTTACTTAAATTAAATAAAAACTTAATTATTATCTTTAATAATAAATATTTTTAATTATAAGCAAGTTTTTTTATATTTTTATTTATAATTTGACACTTAAAAGTACTTTTTGAAAATTTTAGCCAAAGAGACTATTGTTCAAAAGTATTTTTTAAATTATTTCTAAATCCTTTATTTTTTGAAAAAGCACTCTCGAAGAAGACAAAAAGCACTTATTAATTGTAGCTTGGCCAAAGTGCTGTTAAAAATAAAAGGTATACAGCTGTCCATCCTCTATCCCCGGTTTTCGCTTCCTCTACTTCGAGCTTTGTGTTCGGATAAGATTAAGGTAGTAGGAGTAATTGCCAGTTGTTGTGACAATCATTTGTGTAGTGAAAGGAAGGACTGAACTCTAGATTCTGTGGTAACGTTCTTCTGCTTTGATTTACACTTTTCTTTGCATCTGGGCTGCCAAATGACTTGTTTTTTGTTTCAAATTTTCTGTGTACCTCTCAGCTATTCGGTGTTTCCAAATATTATTGACATGCTTTGGATATTTTCAAGCAACTGTGGCGAAGATTTTCCTAATTTCTCTATAACACTGCTATTGTATTTTGTCACCCAAGTAAAAAATCTTTACATGTATGTGTTCCTCATTATATGTGTTCTTTTTTAGTAGTACTCTACTAGCTACTTGTATTTGTATGTGGTCCTAAAAGAGTGTATCTTTTTTGAATAGATAGATAGAATAAGATGTCAAACATAGATATCGACGGAATTCTGGAGGAGCTCCCACATGATGGCCGTATCCCCAAGACAAAGATTGTGTGCACTTTAGGGCCTGCTTCTCGATCCGTGCCAATGATACAGAAGCTTCTTCGTGCCGGAATGAATGTTGCCAGGTTTAACTTTTCCCATGGTACACACGACTACCATCAGGAGACCTTGAACAATCTCAAGATTGCTATGCACAATACTCGGATTCTCTGTGCTGTCATGCTTGATACTAAGGTTTGAATGTCATTCGTTTATCCATTCTTTTGCAATTTCTCATCTTCTTTATGCTTCTATTACTCGTAATTGTTTATTTTAATTGTTTGAAGATGAGGTCAAGTCGCCTGAAACACGCACTTGAGTTGGGATTTACGTATCATGACTATGCCACGAGAATCGTACCCATAGTCACGATGATTCATTATTATTCGCGCCTAAAGCATGCTACGAGGTTCACGAAGTTGTTTATCTTCCTAAAATTCGGGATTATTGTAAGTGCCATGAATTTATGGATAGGGAATTTTGTGGGAGAAGTGATGTAATTAAACTATTGGCAACATCTAATAATTCATAGTGGTAAAAGAAAAAATGGGCCAACTTGTGGATTTCATCTTGGGCTAGTCAAAGTTCAGTTGTATTATCCACATCTAATTCTCATACAACAATAACAATCCATTAATAATTAAACATGCACTTTAATAAAGCTCAATGCCAAACTCAACAGATAAGACATTAACTTAACAAAATGTATTGAAATCATCTACACTAACATTTATTCGCTCAACTTCCCAAATTTCATGAGCCAAAATGGACTGAATAATTAATCTTCGACCGTTACTCAATCAAATCAAATAAACAAACCCAGAAAAATGAATCACTGAAGGTAGACGACTAAAATATGATATACAGATCAAAGGGAAACATGGTGAAAGAAAAACAATGGAAACAATGGTTAAGAAAAGAATGAACCTTTATAGATGAAGATATTCTTCAATACATGAGGAGAAAGGAAACCTTAGATGATGGGTGGAACCTCGAACGAAAAAATTTCCGGCGACCTTGACCAACCTTGTTCGCCGATGGTTTTTTCCTGAGTGGTTGGACGATTGAGTTATGGATGGAATTGTACTGGTGTTTCAAGGGTGTATTGGGCTGCGTTTTTCAGCTGGTTCGTGGGGGAGAACAGAGGTGTTTTAGGCTGAAATTTGGGGCTGGTTTTTAGTGTTGAACAGATGTGAGTTTATGGTGCTAGTTACGGTTGGTTGTAGGGTGTTCAACCATGGTTATGGGAGCTAGAAAGGGGTATTTTAAAGGTTGTTATACTGGTTATGCATATATCTCCATATAGATCTTGACATGCTCTTATACTTAAGTTCGGCATTACGACGATTGAATGTGCTAAAATGGGATGAGGTAAACCTAAAACCATTTAGAAACAAATTGTCTAAAAAACGTAATCTCGTGGAACCAATGTGAATTTTAGCCAAAGACATAATATAGTGTAAGCAAAGGATCCATATAGATGAGATCAACTAATCTGATCAAGATTTATTATTGTTGTTTCACTTAAGTGTCTGCCAGGTGTCCTTTTAGTTTGGTTAAAGACTCTGAAACTAGTCAAATGGCAGCCCGGTGCACAAGGTATCCCCTAGTCACGCATGTCAAAGGAAGGGGCGCACACAGGGGTGTGATGTGGACAACCTATCATAATGCAAGCATTAGTGGCTGCTTCCACGGCTCGAACCCGTGACCTATAGATCACACGAAGACAACTTTAAATATGAGATTTAAGTAACTTTTAGTTTCTGAGAACCCTTAGATTTTCTAAAGAACAAATTATATGTAAGTTAACTAGTACTCTATTTGTTCTAGTTTATGGGATACACTTTCCTTTGTAGTTTGTCTAAAAAAGAATGACACATTTTTCTTTTGAAAATCAATCTTAGCATGCCCATTTTACCCTTAATATATGACTTGCTGAGAACAACTTGTTATAAAAATCATTCTTTTATAAGGAGAGAGAAAATTAAAAGAAATGTGGAACTCTTAAAAGGATAATTTTGGTACCTTGCATATATATTTGGCTTACATGTCAAAAGTCTTCTTTAATTTCCTATACTCCGTGCATAGTCAAATGCCATTGCATAAAACGGGATGGAGGGAGTATCTGTGTTTTCAAAAGCAAAAAGCGCAAAAGCAACAATGGTCTACGGCTTTGAGTTACCTGGGAGCTGTTGCTGTTGCTGGTGGGAGGTAGCAGGTATCCCATGGAATTAGTTGAGGTGCGCGCAAGCTGGTCCGGACACCACAATCATCAAATAATATATAACAAAAGAACCGACAACATACCGAAATAGTATTATAATTGCAGAGATAGTATTGTTTGGAAACAAGAGAAACAAAAATGACATTGAGCAAAGGAAAATTAAAAGAAAAAAAAGCAGACACAATCATAAATAGATCTATTCATAAGGAGGAGGAGTTCTCGGCCGTCGCTTTCCATGATTGATTTTGCGCTTTTTTCGTTTTGAGCGACTGCTTTAGTGAAGTTGAATTGCTTCAGGAGGAGTTCCAGCATCACATATTGCAAGTTTATTTGCTGGTGTAGTTGTTAATTCCACTCTGCACACCGTGCCATGTTTTGTAAGTTCTTTTCTTCTTTTTAAATAAGGGAAGAATTTTGGAGTAGTTGAGAAACACGCTCTCGTGATCCATGTTTTATAAGGTTTTTTACCCTTGTTATTAAATATTCCTTTTAAATAAGGAGAAATTGCACGGACGTGCTCGTCCATCGCTTTCCAGGATTTGTGCTTTTCCATATTGAGTGACCTCTTCAGTAAAGTCGAATCGCCCTAGGTGTAATAAGCAACATCGTGTGCATTGCCTCGCTATCACTTAAAGTAACTATTTAAGATATAATTAAGTAAATAAAAATGTAGTCTCTCTGACAACTTAAACTTTTAAATGAAATGATCACATACTTCAACGTGGTACTAGAGCAGGTAGAGATCCCGAGTTTAATTCTCATGCTACCTATCATCAATAAAATTTTCACATGATTAGCCCATAAAAAGAGAATCAATCTCACACGTGAGGGGCCGTGTTAAGGATGTAATTAAATAAAAATGTGCTGTCTTTTAGCTCAAAACTTTTAGATGAGATGGTTATACACTTCAATATTAACCAAGCGCTTGCTTTTCACAACACTAATGGGTATTTCTGTTGATTTGAGGTCGAACACAACAGAATGTTTGCTCATGATTCATATGGCTGACTCCAACTTTGTTTGGGATTGAAGCATAATAGGAGCAATTGTCATTGCGGTGGTGGCAAAACAGCTGCTCTTTCTTTTGCGCAAGCAAGATGCATCTTACTTAAACAGAATATTTTAAATGATAAATTCACCAAGAAGCATTCTTCATTATTGGATTATATGAATTTTATGTTCACTTTTTGTCATATTAATTCTGATTTATATTAAGGTAAAATTAAACTGCTTTATTGTTTCTAGTTCGTGATAGTTAATGCAGTGGATTAGAATTAATGCTATATCACCAAATCTGTGTTGAAACTTTCACTCTTTCTCCATATACTAGTATCTATGATATAGCTTCGACTTGTTGCTTAAACCATGAACTGTGTATGTACTTTGCAGGGACCAGAAATTCGTACTGGTTTTTTGAAGGATGCAAAACCTATTCTGCTTAGGGAAGGCCAAGAGATCACTGTAACCACTGACTATACAATAAAAGGAGACGAAGAGATGATTGCAATGAGCTACCAGAAGTTGGCAGTAGACTTGAAGCCTGGGAACACCATCTTGTGTGCAGATGGTACCATAACCCTTACTGTTTTGTCATGCGATGCAGCTGCTGGAACAGTGAGATGTCGCTGCGAGAATTCTGCCACTTTAGGTGAGAGAAAGAATGTAAACCTTCCAGGTGTAGTTGTAGACCTCCCAACTCTTACGGAGAAGGATAAGGAAGATATCCTAGGATGGGGTGTTCCCAACGACATTGATATGATTGCTCTTTCGTTTGTGCGCAAAGGCTCTGATCTTGTCTATGTTCGAAAGGTTCTTGGGCCACACGCAAAGCGCATACAGTTAATGTCAAAGGTATGTAAGGTTCTCTTTGCAGTTTGGTTGAGTTCTACAACGTAATAGTAGTAATTTATCTTTCTGTCCCTCAAAAAGAATCTTTCCATTTGACCATTCTCCTAATTTCTTCGGCTGGAAAGTGTGTTTGAATTTGTTACTTGTTTCTTGTGTGCGCTTGCGTGCTTGCTGGGAGTGGGGCTTAGAATGTCTTGGTGGTTGGTTCAATAACGGTTGGCAAATGCCTGTCGAATGAATCATATGAGTTAGATAGTGCTAAACTGGTTATATCATCTGATGATTCTTTTGTTTGTGGAATTGGGTTAAAGGTTGAGAATCAAGAGGGGGTTGTCAACTTTGATGAAATCCTTCGCGAGACAGACTCCTTTATGGTTGCTCGAGGTGATCTTGGAATGGAAATCCCAGTTGAGAAGATTTTCTTGGCCCAGAAAATGATGATATACAAATGTAATCTTGTCGGCAAGCCTGTAGTGACTGCCACTCAGATGCTTGAATCAATGATCAAGTCTCCACGGCCTACTCGAGCCGAGGCGACTGATGTGGCTAATGCGGTCCTGGATGGTACTGATTGTGTTATGCTTAGTGGGGAGAGTGCAGCTGGGGCTTATCCAGAGCTGGCAGTGAAAATCATGGCACGAATCTGTATTGAGGCAGAGTCCTCACTCGATTATGGGGCTATCTTCAAGGAGATGATAAGGTCAACCCCACTACCCATGAGCCCACTTGAGAGTCTTGCTTCTTCGGCTGTCCGTGCTGCTAACAAGGCCAAAGCAAAACTCATTGTTGTCTTGACACGTGGCGGGACCACTGCTAAGCTGGTTGCCAAATATAGGCCTGCTGTTCCAATTGTGTCCGTTGTTGTGCCTGTTTTGACAACTGATTCTTTTGATTGGTCCATCACTGATGAGACTCCAGCTCGGCATAGCTTGATATATAGAGGCCTGATTCCACTTCTCGCTGAAGGGTCTGCAAAGGCGACTGATGCTGAATCAACTGAGGTGATCTTGCAAGCTTCCTTGAAATCAGCCATAGGGAAAGGGCTTTGCACGCCTGGTGATTCTGTTGTGGCTCTTCATCGGATTGGTGCTGCATCAGTTATCAAGATTTGCTTAGTGAAGTAGTTGTGTTGTGTAAAGTTTCTATTGAGGCAGCCTGGCCTAGGTTGGTTTCCGTTCTGCTTTCTTGTCATCATCATGCTTAATTCTAGCGATTATGTCATAAAATCTTTAAGATTTCTACATTTTGTTATCAATTAGCCACAACTTAGTAGACCCAAGGACCAATGTATTTCATTTCTTTTATGTTGCATATGTTGTTAGTAATGTTTCAAATATTGCATTTAGAATAAGAGTTACCACATTGCATTTAAGCTGTATTCGGGGAGAAAAGGTGGAAGAAAGACAGAATTCTTGTAGAAACACTGGTAAAGTGTTCCGTGATACAATATTGTCAACTCTTGTATTCTTTTTTTTTTTTTAGTTTCCCACGCGGTGTCCGGTACCCGCATTGGAGTCCGATTATATTCGGATTCGCGCCGCGTAAGGCCCCATTCAGGGGGGAAGCGCTCCCTACCAAGAATTTTACCATACCCAAGGCCCGAACCGAGACCTTTGGTTAAGGGAGGAGCAGTATCATCCGATGCACCACATCCTTTGGTGGTGTAAACTGATGTGGTGTAAACTCTTGTATTCGCTTCTGCACCTGTGCTGCCTTGGATATGTTGAGTGATTGATTATGTTAGTGCTTGAGGAACGCACTAATATAGATATGCATGAAGCTGATATTTCACGATCAGATGTGGGTACAATGGAATCTGGAGGAATAATGACTTTTTACCTCAACCCTTTTGGACAGGTTCGTCACTCTATATCGTGACTCAAATAGAGAGACTTAAGGCAAAACACTAGATCAAAATTTTAGGTGATTGAAAAAGAATGGGAGAGCTCCTTTAATTACTTGAAGACAAGTAAAGTGTGGAAGAAATTAATTACTGTCATATCAATTCATTACTTGGACTTTTACTTGGGATAAATTCGTAGAGCGAGCAATACTAATTTCTTATGAATTACAAGCAAAAACCACAAGCTAGTTACATGTCTTATCTGATGAGAAAAGGATCTTCGGTACATACATTAGGATATAAATTTAGCATTGATCAGTTATTAATGATGTTTAGTCCTTGATACACGGTGGGTTGCTACGATGGTAAGCACCCTCCACTTCCAACCAAGAAGTTGTGAGTTCGAGTCACCCCAAGAGCAAGGTGGGGAGTTCTTGGAGGAAAGGATGCCGAGGGTCTATTGGAAACATCCCCTACTCTTACGGGTAAGGTCTGCATACACACATTATTAGCAAATCGATTTTGTCTTTCATCAAATTAGTTTCAACACGTACATCTTGCATGAACGACGGCTCACTGTAGCTGACAAGTGCTCCGCAAATGTTGTGTCCAATGTCTTCTGCTGCCTCTCACGGAAACATTATGTGTGTCAATTTGTAGAGTAAAGAGTTCCCTTAATTAGAAAAGGGCCAGCTAGCAGTGAGTGACTAACACTGCAGGTTTCCTATCTTGACCAAGATAACTCTAGTGATCACGGATTTGGCTGAGTAATCGATTTAGGTATTTATCATTCAGGAGTATTATTACACATTAACTTCTACATGGATTTTACAATACAGTTACTTCTGTAATTTCTTTTCATTATAAGAAACGATATGATAAAGTTTTCCTTTCTTAAGGAACATTAGTAGTCTAACTGGAAAACACGTGTGGGGTAAAGTTGATTTATAGCAAATGGTCGAATGATAACACGACACGTGGAACCGAAGATCGCAAAAGTCAAGTCAAGTAACAACCAATACCGGATATAACAAATGCAATTGGCATGGGGTAACTTCAGAAGGGAGCATAGTCAACGACAGAAGATCAAGGGTTTGCCATCGGATAACATTCCATGAGGGAATATTCTCTAACATTAATTATTAAACGAGCGACTGTTGCAGAGAATATTTGCATTCGTGGCCGGCTGTTACACGTTCATCTATGGCTCTTTTATTATCATTTAAGAGCAGCTTGATCCTAGGATCTTGTTTCACTAGGTAAAGCTATAAGTAGCAGGCTCAACATCCATTGTAAGGACGCGAAGTTCTTTCTGCTTACTAAAGCTTTATCTCGTTACTTTTTCTCTCAATTTAATAACTTTGCTTACATTTCATCGTTACTCTCATTGCTCTCGTAGACATTGTGTTCGGAGCCATACTTGTCATTTGCTTCAATTTCAATTGCTACTCTTATTATTTATTTTATCTCTTTATATTTTATTGGATCAAATCAATTCGCTTGTCTATTAACCACGTAACAAATTCAATTATACCGTTTTACGGTTAAACAGTTTGACGCCCACTGTGGGTCATAGACAGTTGCGTAATTGGTTTGATTCATTCATTTATTACTAACTTGTTTGATTTTTTTCTCACTGAGAGATCAGATATGGAAGCTAATGATGTCAACATCACACACAAAGTTGAGGAACGCGAAGATTTGCCTCAACATGATATCTCAATCAGTGACACCCATGACGAAGGGGACGAAACAACCCTGCTCTGTGAATGGCAGTACCCTCAGCATGTGTGGGAACCGACTCCCAATGATGCAGCAGAGGAACATGTTATGGAAAAAGTAAAAATCTTAAGAGAACATCAAAAAGCGATCATGAGTCACCTCTCAAGGCAGGATCGGGTAATGACGGAGTTAAAACAAGCATTGTCAGGCTCCTCTAATAATGCAAGCGGAATGGGCCCAATTCCTCCCAGTGTTCCTGCAAATCAAATGGCTCAGAGGGTTGATAATAACACCCCAAGGGGTGAAGTCAGCTTCGACGGTGCCGAAAGGACCGGTAGCTGATCTAGGAATGACAATGGGCATGGCCCCTTCAAAACCCAGCTCATGAGGTTTATGAGGGAAATGAACGAACGAATGGATCAAAATGCGAAGGATTTTCACGCTCGAAAGGATCAGATTCTGCGCGCACCACCATCTCTGAAAGGCCTAGAGTCGAGAAAATACATGCAATTGCTTTTTAAGCCGAGCGTCGCACCAGAGTTAATTCCGTAGGGGTTAGAGATGTCAGACATAACAAAATACGATGAGACTTCAGATCCATAGAATCACAACACAACCTACACCACGACTGTAAAAGGGAACGATTTGGCTCAACATGAGATCGAGTCGGTCTTGCTGAAGAAGTTTAGTGAAACCCTCACAAAGGGGGCCTGACATGGTATTCTCTTTTACCCAAACATTCACTTGACTCTTTTGAGTTGCTTGCAAACTCGTTTATTAAGGCCCATGCCGGAGCAAGGAAGGTTTAGGCCAGAACGACAGACATATTCAGGATTGCGTAGGGCTAGTTCGATTTGCTGCGAGAATTCGTAATCCGTTTCCAGAAAGAGAGGATGCTGCTACCAGCGGTACCAGATGGTTGGCGGCCGAAGCAGTCACAAAAGGTATAAATCCACAGAGCTCCTAGTCCTCCCGAAAGATGATGGAAAACATGCTCGAGTTTCAAGTTACCACATGGGCGGATGTCTATAACTGCTATGAGTCTAAAATAAGGATAGCAGATGATCAGCTCGGGTTCTCGGTATTAACCATAGGAGGGGATCGAGACAAAAAGGTAAGGTTAAAATCAACGTTGATGCGGATCAACGGTCATCTAGAGGTCGTTTTTTGCCGTATGAAAGAGCCGAAGGACGGAACAACAAAGAGTTCAGTCATCAGATAGGTTTGCTCCTGATAGAAGAACTGATTGGGGCCGTAACAGCAGATCGTTACAAGAGAAATAGGTACTAGGGGCCCAAGACTCCGTAAAGCCCAGGTTATCAAATTACAACTTTAACATCAACTTAGTATAGTTGGTATCGGCGATGAGGAATATCGAATAAGTACGGTTCCCAAAGCTAATTCGGTCTGATCCTAGCCAGAGGGATCCCAATTTGCGGTGTGAATATCATGGGACTCAGGACCATAGAACTGGAGATTGCCGACATCTACGTGAAGATGTGGCGACATTGTTGAAGAATGGCCATCTCAGGGAATTCTTAAGTGACGAAGCCAAGAACAACTATAGTCAAAGTCGGGACCTTAGAAGGTAATAGAAGGATCCCCTCGGTTGACTATCAACATGATTTTCGGAAGGAATGAAGTCAACATTGTAACCTTCTTAGCGGACAAGAAAACAAAGATATCAGTGACTCACAACCGGAGACTCCGGGAAGTCGCGGAAGATGATATCACATTTACGGAGGAAGATGTTGAAGGAATTCTCCTACCACACAATGACGCTTTGGTAATCTCTCTCATTGTTTTATATTTAAAAATTAAACATGTTTTGGTTGACCCATGAAGCTCATCCAACATCATCTAATGGAGAGTGATGGAGCGAGCAAAGCTGACCAGAAGAATCATTTCGATGACAAGCTCTTAGCCGGATTCAACTTGACAAGTGTGATAAATCGAGGAGAGATTTTGCTGCCCACAAACGCAGAAGGGTTGATCAAGACCACTCTATTCGAAGTGGTAGATGACGATATAGGTTACAATGTAATTCTCGGAAGGCTGTGGATACACGAAATGAAGGCCGTACCCTCGACATATCATCATTATTGAAATTTTCAATACCGGAAGACATCCTACAAATAAGAGGAGACCAACCGGCAACAAGGGAAATGAATGCGATAAATATTTCTAGAATCAATGAGAAAGAGTCTTAACAAATATCAATTACAGGGACCGATGTCGTCTTCCTTTCCGAATGAGGATGATAAAGGCGAGAAGTCGTCGAAATCCCACCAGGTGGCGAGATATTTTCAAGTTCCGGAGGAGACAAATGTGGCCAAATCAACTACGGAATAACTCGAGCAAGTGGCCCTGTTTGATGAATTTTTGGAAAGGAAGTTTCACTTGGGAACATGACTCAATCGCGAACTTAAATTATTAGAATTTATAAACTTTCCTAAAGCTAACACAAATTGCTTTGCGTGAAATGTCTGATTGGCGAGATCAGGAGCAAGTTTGTTAAAGAAGATATAACCTGACTACTCAATATCGATTCCATACGGGAGGTAGAATATCCAGAATGGTTAAACAGTGTAGTTGTAGTTCAGAAGAAGAATAAAAAGTTTAGAATGTCGTAGATTATAAAGATTTAAATAAGGCTTGCTCTAAAGACTCGTTCCTATTGCCAAACATTGATCAAATGATTGATGCTGCCGGGCCCGAGTTAATAAATTTCCTTGATGCTTACTACGGGTACAATCAAATCAAGATGAACCCAGAGGATCAGGAAAAAAATTCTTTCATAACAAACTTTGGCACATATTGCTATAATGTGATGCTATTTGGGCCACTTATCAGAGGCTCGTTAACAAAATGTTTGAAAATCAGGTAGGCAAATAAATGGAGGTATATATTGATGACATGTTAGTCATTTCTTTGAAAGCAAGATATAATTTGAAACACCTCCAATAGACTTTCAACGTCCTAAGGAAACACAACATGAAACTCAACCTAAAAAAATGCGTTCGGGGTCGGTTCTAGTAAGTTCTTGGGGTTCCTGGTCTCGCAAAGTGGGATCGAGGTAAATCCCAACAAAATAAAATCTATCGAGAACATTCCAAGCCAATTGGAAAACATGAAAGAAGTACAGAGGCTGACCGGGAGGTTAGCGATTCTGAGCAGATTCATCTCGAGATCCTTAGAGAAGTTCCATCACTTCTTCTCACTGCTAAAAAAAAAAAAAGATTTTGAGTGGACTTCAGAATGACAACAAACATTGATGGACCTAAAAAGGTACCTATCAAGCCCCTTGTTACTGTCAGAACCGAGGGAAGGTGAATACTTATTGATATATCTAGCGGTCTCGGAGGTAGCGGTAAGTGTCATTTTGGTCCGAGAGGAAGAAGGTTCACAATTTCCCGTTTATTATGTTAGTAAGACACTGTAGAGAGCGGAAACCCATTATCCACACCTCAAAAAGTTGGCCTTGGATCTTATAGTCGACTCGCGAAAGCTTAGGCCTTATTTTCAATGCCACCCGATAGCGTTGTGACAACCTTTCCCTTATGGAACGTCCTTCATAAGCTTGAATTGTCAGGCCGTTTGGCTAAATGGGCAGTCGAAACTAATGAGTTCAACATTAAGTACAAACCAGGACTACGATCAAGTCGCAAGTTTTGGCCGACTTCAGGGACGATTTTAGTTAATGCCCTTGGATGCTAAGGAATGAGTGCTGGTGTCGGAAATGACATCGGGCGTTTGGACCTTATTTGCGGATGGAGCTTTCAATGTAAATGGGTCTGGTCTCGGTATAGTTCTAGTCACACCCTTGGGAGAAACCCTGAGGCAGGACATTAAAACTGTTCCGTTAACTAACAATGAAACCGAGTACGGGGCTTAGGTTACAGGACTTGAATTAGCTCAGGGAATAGGCTCCGAGGTTATCGAAGTAAAATGCGACTCCCAGATGGTAGTAAACCAAATGTATGGGATTTTTGATGCAAAGGAAGAGAGAATGCAACAATATTTGAACAAGGTTCAAGCATTACTTGCACATTTTCGGGAATGGTCAATCATACACATTCTAAAGGAAGGAAATGTGGAAGCATATGCATTGGCCAATTTGAGGTCGTCCACGGAGATGAAAAGATCTGACAACAATTGTTAAACTTCCGCACTCGGTATTTGATGTGGACGGTTACTACAAGGTCATTTCAACCAACTTAGTCTAGGAGTGGAGGAATGAGTTCGTCGAGTACCTTCGGCATGACAACCGAAGACCCGAAGGTGTACCAGGCATTACAAAACAAAGTAGCTCATTACTTCCTCGTAGATGGGCAATTATACAGAAGATCTTACCAAGGACCATTGGTCCGGTGTTTGGGGGGCCTCGGAGGCAGAGTACGTGATGATGGAAGTCCATGAAGGAGTCTACAAGAATCATTCTGGTGCAGATTCGTTAGTTCTAAAGTTGATCAGGGAAGGTTATTATTGGCCTCGGATGGAACATAATGCAAAGAAGTTCGTCTATAAGTATGACAAGTGTAAACACTATGCATAGTTGGTACAGCAACCGGCAGAATTCCTGCATTCTGTGTTGTCCCCATAGCCATTCATGAAATGGGGGATGGACATAATTGGTCCTCTATCACCGAGTCCCAGAAAGGTAAGATTTCTTATAGTTTTAACTGACTACTTTACTAAATGGGTTGAAGTAGGTCCTTACCAAAATATTAGTGAATACGAAGTGATGGACTTCATATAGGAAATTTCTTGTGACAACGGGCCGCAATTCATAGGCTCAAAAGTCACCAAATTGTTGGAAGGATTGAAAATCAAGAGAATTACATATTAAACCTTCCACCCCAGTGCTATCGAGTAGGCGGAATCGACCAACAAGGTAATCATTCAAAAATTGAAGAAAAAGTTAGAAGATGCTAAGGGCACCCGATGAGCTACCGCGAGTACTGTGGTCATATCTGACAACAAAAAAGTCGAGCATGGGAGAACTGCCTTTCTCTCTCGTATATGGTGCGGAAGCTCTGATACCGGTAGAAGTGGGGGAGTCTACTATATGATTTTCCCGAATAAACGAAAAAGCAAATAATGAAGTATTGCTGGTGAAACTAGGCTTGCTCGAGGAACAAAGGAACTCGGCATACATGAGGATCGTATCTCAAAAGAAAATGATGGAAAGATATTACAATCACATGGCCAATCTCCGTTACTTCAAGGTAGGAGAATTGGTTTTGAGAATAGATTCTCAGAGCACTCAGTAAGTCAACGCCGGGAATCTAGGACCAACATGGGAAGGCCTTTACTGGGTTTCGACTATCACCGATAAGGGTCATACGAGTTGGAAAATCAAGATAGAGTCAAATTTCCCAGAAATTGGAACGCGATTCACCTCAAAGATATTGCTGCTGATGGATCTTATCGATACTAAAAGTATGTGCTGCACTCTTTTTCCCTTCCTCTAGTTTTTTCCCAATCGGGTTTTTCCGGCAAGGATTTTAACGAGAGTGCCACAAAAAGCATACTACAAAGGGAGCATCATCGGCAAAGGAAAGACCTTTAGATATCAAGGCACGAAGACTATCACATCGATGGTAAAATAGCTATGTGAATGGTTAAGTAATCTTTGGTACGATAGTAAGCTCTGCCTTCCATCACTAGAAAAGATTACTTAACCCTTCACAAGTTGTTTCCATCGATGAAGCAAGACTTCTAGTTTTGAATCTACATGCTTATTCAAACACAGTGGGGGGGGGGGGGGGGGGGGGGGGAGTAATATCTGATATGACACCAAGAGTGCCACGAAAACCGGGACTGTTAGAATCGGGATTAACGTTTCATCAGGACCGGGGACTACATGATCAACCCCGTAGAAATAAGTTGTACATCCACACGTATTGGAAATTTTGTTTACTTTAACAAATGAATGCTTATGTACTTTTAGAGAAGAAGGAATACTTTTATTTTTATCTTATTTGTTGTCCAAATGATGAGTTAATTTTATCGTTTGAAAGTTAATTAATACTTCAAATGCTTGTGGCGGAATGAACATGAGACGTCCTCTTCAAGAGAACCTTAAAAATAAGGTCCCTCTCTTTTGAAACCCTCATAGTAAAGGGTAGATTCCGGAAGGGTTTATGTCCGGAATCAAAAGCTATCAGATGAAAATATACCTGAAGCTTTAACCAACTAAACACAAAGGGAATATTTTTTCCCAAACCTTAAGCAAAAACTTCTTTATTTATTTATCCAAACTCGTCAAGAGATTTGTCACAATTACAAAATACAAAAATTTTTTTATACATCGTTGCCGCCAGAACTCGAAGGGAGAAATGAATCTATACTTCCCTCGATATAGGAAGGTGGATTCACTACCGGTTCAGGATCTTCGTCTTCTTTAGTCTCCCCTTCCGTTGGCACTAGTACTCAAAGAGTCAGTCGCAGCGGGCCGAATAGGAAGATTTTGGCTAGAAGATAACTCTATCTCCTGAGCTTGGGCAATGCAATCGTCTATGTTGGTAATGCCCACTTTGGCCTCCTCCAAGGTTTTCCTCCTCATATGATATATGGCATATGTCTTCTAAAAAACTAGGGAATCTTCTTGTTCTTGGAGTTTGGCTTGAAGCTTATCGACCTCGACTTGGAGCTCTTCCCTTTCTGATTTCATGACACCAAGGGTGAATCCAGTTCTGATCCATTCCCCTCTTAAGCCTCTTTTCTGTTCGGGCCCTCTTCTCCTCGACATCATTGGCCTCCTCGGTTTTGGAGTTTAAGTTTGACTTCAAATTATTTATTTTCTCCTCGAAGGCAGTCGCACGCTCGGCAACAACAAGAACAATATCATGGAGCTCGGCCCACTTAGCCTTGTCCTGTTGAAGCTTTTTTTGCAATTGAGAAGCTTCTTGACTGAGGTCCATTTTATCTTGCTCACTCTACTGCAATTGAGCCTCGAGCTCGCCTATCTCAGTAGCTTTTTCCTCCAGTACCGGGAGGCCATCAACAAGTTGGTTCCTCTCAGCCAAAAGTTGATTCCGCTCGGAAGTGAATCCTTGATTGTCAAGAATCAGCCTTTGTAGGTCTTCAGAAGCAAGAAAATTGGCCTGCAAAAAAGAATATCAAAGTTAGGATTTCCATTGTAGCAAGTGAATATAAAAGAAAATATGAGGAAACCAGTACGGTACTTGTGCCCCACTATGCATGGCATTGTTTATCAGGCACTCCCCAGAAAGGGAGCACATTTTCTTCCAATCTCTCTCGTAAGCCAATGACTTCAGATAATTTTCAAGCTCCACCAGCTTGGAAAAAAGATGGAACTCTTTCGAAACTAAAAGAGTGGAGCTTCTCTTCCCTCATGCATCTAGGGAAGGGGTTGAATAATCATGCCCCAAATTGCCGTGGACGGGAGACCGTGGAGGGTAAGCATCCTTTTCTCAATCGTCTGTTGCTGGTTGAGGAGATGTGGTCGTTGCTAGTGGTGAAAGAGAAACTTGTGTCGGTGGGCGTGAACCCATTGGTGTGGAAGATGAAGAAGCAATGGTGGAAAAAGAAGGGTTGATTATCATTTGCTAAGTGGTAGAAGGCAGAAAAGGCACGGGGTCTAAACTCCTTGGACCGGAGATAGCAACAGGGATTGGGAAACGAGAATAAACATTATCTACCAGGTCCATCTCATCCCAAAGTTCTTGGGTTTCTTCCGCGGTCGGGTTTTGAAGCTCTCCCGACTGAGCATCCAGCTGAGCTGATGAAGAAATTTTTCTCCTTTGAGGGAAGCCTCATCATCACTAGCTTCCCAGTCATCAATGAAGAACAGTGTGGCCGGCTCAGATGGTGTTTTATTTGCTTCTTCTCTTAGGTTTCTTTGGATGGGGACTCCGAGAAGGGGAACCCTCACCTGAAGTAGATCCACGAGCTCGGCTTCGAGCAAGGGAACTTTGCAGCACCTCCTGGCCTCTTCGGGGTCAACTAAGGTGTCAACCTCGGGGCAGACAACAGAGCCCTTCGTAAGTCCTGTACCTAGAAAAAAACGGAGTAATTTTTTTTCCATGAAATTACCTATGTTCGTACAAAGATAAAAGAAAGTAGGACTGGGTTTACCATGATTTTTGGCCTTCCACCCGTATTTGGGGCCATTTCCTTCCCCCGAAGGAATTCTAGTGTCGTGATTTCCAGAATTTTCTGAATCCACTGATCTAGTCCTTGAACCCGTGGTAGTTCCCATCGAGTGCTGGAACAAAAGAAACAAGACGATCAGCAACAACGGAAAACAATTTTTTCCCGAAGAAAGGAAATGAATAATTGAAATCATACAAAAATAATTCCACGACTCTGGAAAAGATGGAATTATGGCCATGATGATGTCCCTAGTAGAAATCATGACGAATAATTCCATCCACCCACGATCATTGTCATCATCCACGCTGGTGAGAAGAGCGTGGTGGCCACGTTTCCTGATGTTTATTACTCCCTCACGAAAAACTTTGGGAGAGTAAAGATTCATCATCTGTGCAAGGGTTAGATTCTTCGGTCTTCGTGCATAGTTGGCGAAGGCAAGCAACCATTCGCCATATATATGGACCTACTTGTGCTAAGAAGACCCGGTACCGGTGGAAAAACTCTAAAATTATGGGGTCGAGCCCTTCGTTCGACCCTAAGGAGAATGGACCCAAGGTAAATGGATACGTATAGACATACGTAAAACCCTCCTTGGTGAAGGTAACCCTCTCTATCATATCCGAGGTGAGGATTTCATGATTGAGGCAGTTGTAGTCCTCCATCATAGTTGGGATACTAGAAGGGCGAATAGAGGAGGGATACCTACTAACGGGCCAAGTCCGTGAAGATGCACAAGTGACCTTCTCTTGAAAGTCTTTAGCGGTGGTGAGATGTCGTGGTATGATGGTGCTTACAGTGGGAGGTTCAAAATCGACATCGACTTCCTTGTCCTTGATTTTTTTGGGCCTCCACCAAAGAGAAGACTAGTGTTTCCAAAGAGGGTAGTGAAAGAAGCCATGGTAACTAAAGGTCAGTGAAACTTTTGCTGAGAAAGTAGAAGAAGCTGCGAAAATTTCTAAGTGAGTGCAGGGAACAAGAAAGACTTAAAAAATTTGGGAAGTAAGGAAGTACAAATAATGAGTAGAAGTGAAGTTATAGACGTAAAAAATCGTGGTCATGTTTACCTCGAAAACCAACAAAAATATTTTCTGAATTGTGGGGCAACACGTGTTTGGGGTATTAAATGTGAGAAGACGTGAGTCCTTTCAAGTGTCAGAAACTATTCAGGAACTTTCCTGCCAAGGAAGGATTCTTCACCAACTTTTTGGTAACACTAAGATATGTTACCAAAAAGTAGGGGGATTATTTGTATGGGGTAAAGTTAGTTTATAGAAAATGGTCGAATGGTAACATGACATGTGGAACCGAATAGGCAAAAGGCAAGTCAAGTAACAACCAATACCGGATATAAAAATTGCAATCGACATCAGGTAAATCTCGAAAGGAGCATAGCCAAAGGGAGAAGATAAAGGGTCTTCCATCGGATAACATTCAATGAGAGAATATTATCTAACACAAAATGAGTGACCGTTGCAGAAAATATTTGCATTCGCCGGTCGTTACACGTTCATCAATGACTCTTTTAATATCATTTAAGAGGAGCTTGATCCTAGGATCTTGTTTCCCTACGTAAAGCTATAAATAGCAGGCTCAGCAACCATTATAAGGACACGAAATACTTTCTACATACTAAAGCTTTATCTCATTACCTTTGCTCTCAATTTAATAACTTTGCATACATTTTATCGTTACTTTTTGAGGCCAAATGCACATGCAAGTGTACGCGGTCGTCAAGTATAAAGTGACTAAAAGTCGGATGTCGAACACACGAGGACTTGCGATTAACTATTAACTAAATTAAACTATCCTAATTATCTAAACAAGAATTGAACTTATAAGTATTTGATTCTAATCTAAATAAAATAAAAAGAAAACAAATAATGAACTCTGAACAGAGGAAGAGCAGAGTTTTTATTATCAATGTGATGAAAATGATCTAGGGTTTTGGGCTCTCTAACATTGCTATTGTATTCTTCACTTGAATTGACTAACTAATTTATCTAGTTTATTGGTTAACAGGGTTAATATTGCTCTTAAGAATCTGTCGAGTTCTTACTCGCCTATTCAAGCTAACCTAACGCCTATATGTCTATGGAATTAGAACTAGAAAGAACGCATTTATAATTCCTGTAAAGCAACCAAGCAAGAAAATTAGGTATATTTCTATCCTAACCGCGAATTCGTTCCCCGATGCCCAAGTTCAAGAACTTGCTCTACTCAATCTTATGTGCAATCTAGAATTCCCACTTTTGAGTTCAATTCTAGATTCTTAGATAGTATTCAATTGGTGATCAAGCAATCAAATAATTAAGCGCAAGATTGAATAAACAAACCAATATGATAAATCAAGAAAGAAAAATCAATATCCGAATAATAATAGTCATGAAAGAACCACAACCCTAGAACATGAAGTTTAGCTCCACATAGACATGGTAGCAAAACAACAAATCATACAAAGAAACATATAAAACACTAAGTTTGATGGAAGAAAAGATGAAATCCGGCCTCCACGGCGGCTCTATGCTTATGTTTTCCTCTCATAAACGTCCTCCCTTGGTCAAAAGTTCCTCTCCAAAACGTCACCTCCCCTTTCAAAATAGGTTTAGGAACCCTTTTATACAAGTTGGGGGTGTGCAGGGCCGAAATAATCAAGTTCCGGACAAAATAGCACAAGTTCACGTTTTGAGCGTCCAAGGCAGCGTGGGGCGCTGGTCCAGGCGCTCAGCTTTTCAGCATTCCGTTTTGAGCGCCACAGGTAGCGCCCCATGCTGCTTGTGGCCCTGAAATGTGTACTTTTTCCTTTTCTTCCCATTTTCTATCCAATTCGCGCGCTTTCATCCCAAATTGCATCCGAATGATTCCTACACATAGAAATACCACAAATTAGCACAAATTATTATATTATACATCTCAAATCTACGAGACATGAGCAAAATGTGAGGTAATATACATCAAAATATGCATACATTAAGACAAACATCAACACCCTACACTTAAACGTTGCTCTTCCTCGAGTCAACCGACAAATAACTCTATCTTTGAGCACCCTACACCCAATGACCATGGTTGATAGAAACAATTAAATTCTAGCATATGCAATCACCACACACTTCCCTTTAACTTATGCCATACTTCAAATATATTCAAACAAAGACAACATGCTCATAACAATCCTAACCTCACAAACCGACTCAATGTCACAATGAACTCATGGCTTGAACACTCAACATCATAGAGAAGTCTAATAATGTTACCTATCCCTCGTGAAATCATCTGTCCTCACAATAACTATAAGAGAGTAAGTTGAATCCAATATTCAAATCAAATGCTCAAATATATTTAAGGACTCACATATATCAAAGGAAATCGCTCACTCTCCCAAAGAAGTCACATGCATGTAATTAGTACCATAGGCTTATTTTTGAACAATCAAGCTAGCAGGATAATTGATTCTTTTGGAGAGTCACTTATTGCCACCTAAAATATTTTCTTGTTGAACAAGAAATTTTGAACTTTCTAACACTCCAACTCTCCCCCCCCCGACGGTAACCCTACCCGCCTCACCGCCATTGTTGTTGCACGTCACAGGTAAGTCCCCTCTTTTCTCTTTCCACCCGCTCTCTCTTTCTCTCTCCCTCCCTCTCTCCATCTCTCCTTTCTTTTCTCTTTAATTTTGTATTTTCCAACGTCTTCTGGTCTCGTCGCCGGCGTCGCTTTTCTTCCCGCTTTCTTTCTCCTTCTTTCTTCATCGAAAGGGTTCGACGACCAGTCGGGACAAGTGTGTTTTCCGGCGATTGCTGCAAGTTCAGGCGACCTGTGTGGTGTATCTCCAGCGACCCGTCTTGGTTGGAAATATTCCCGCGACCCCTTTAGTGTATCTCTGTCCTCTCTCTATTTTTTCCTTTTCTCCATCTCCCTTTCTGTCTTTGTGTGTGGGTGTGTGTGTTTTCTTTGGACAGGTGCAGTGAGTTCCCGGCGAGGACATGCTACTTCCCGGAGTGTGTACAGACTTCCAACGAGTTTAAGTATTTTTGGTAACTTTCGAACAACTTTCCGACAGGACGGTCAACGGTCTTGAGCAGATCCAGGTTATTTCATTCCATCTTTGGTATTTGTGGTATCGATATATTTTTCTTGCCTATATCTTTTGTATCTACAATAGCGTGCTCTACATTGGTATTTAGTTAGATTTGCCTATTTTATATCAAAGACCTTAGTGTCAGCTAATACTTAATTCGTGTCTACCTAGATGTATCCCTTGTTAGCGCATTGCGTATCCTTAGGTTACTTTTTTTAGTCTATTATTTTAGTCTGTTCTTTTTGTAACTTCTTTGTTATACCCATTTTAATCAGGTCAAATTAGAGTATAACATATTGGTAATCCTGAGGTCTAATTAATTTCAAGAGAGTCGCCACCTAATCAATTCTAAGGTGAATTAGGACACCTATTTTTTAAAGCTTAGTCAAACTCTGTTTTGTGGCCTTAACCTAAAGATTCTATGTACTGTTGCCTTGCCGACAATTTTGATTGGGTTAATTGCTTTTTATCTTTTCTATTAGGGTTTTAAGCTTAAGGTTTCATTTATTCATTTTAGTTCTGTGTTTGCATAGGGGTAGTTTCGTAGACGTGGTAGATCCATTGTTTTAGTGCCTGCTCGCATTTCTGTTCTCGTAGTCACTGCTTTTGAGTTGTTTTTAGCTCTCGGGTTCGTAGCTTGTAGTTCTTCGTTTCCGTTTTTGGTTCTTAGTGGTAATGTTACCTAATAACTTTTGCATATAGTGGCGGTAGCGAACGATGTGAGAGTAAGGTCATGTCCTCGGGCGGGGATGGGGGTGGGGTCCAAGGGTGGGAAGGGGGGGGGGTAAGAAAGCTTCTAGGCTGATATTTGGGTCTTGGAACATTGGGACGTTGATGGGGAAGTCTATAGAGTTAGCTAAGATTCTTCTTCAGAAGAAGATCAACATAGCGTGTGTTCAAGAGACTAGATGGAAGGGTACTAGGGCACGAGATGTAGACGAGTTTAAACTATGGTACTCGGGGAGCGCTGGGGGCAAGAATGGGGTAGGTATTTTAGTAGACAGGGACCTCAGGGAACTCGTGATTGAGGTTAGGAGGGTAAATGATAGGTTGATGAGTATTAAGTTGGTAGTTGGTGGGTTCACTGTGAACGTGATTAGTGCATATGCTCCGCAGGTAGGTTTGAACCAGGAGGTCAAGAAGCAATTTTGGGATGATTTGGACGAGATGGTGCCTAGTATCCCGCACACAGTGAAGTTGTTCATTGGAGGATATTTAAATGGTCATATTGGGGCTAGTTCTAGGGGTTATGATGATGTGCATGGCGGGTATGGTTTTGGGGATATGAATGAGGAAGGTAACTCATTGTTGGAGTTTTCTAGAGCTTTTGATTTGGTTATAGTTAACTTGAGTTTCCCAAAGAGGGAAGAGCATCTGGTCACTTTCCGAAATTCAATAGGAAAGACTCAGCTTGATTATATTCTCTGCAGAAAATGCGATAAAGGTATGTGCACTGACTGCAAGGTCATCCCGAGTGAGCACCTCACGACTCTACATAGGCTCCTAGTTATGGACCTGGAGATCAAAAGGAGTAGGAGGAAGAGGGCGGGGTGCAGGCAGCCTAAGATCAAGTGGGGTAACTTGAACAAGGACAAAACTCAGGAGTTAGGGGAGAAGTTGTTGTCTATGAGGGCCTGGATGAGTATGGGGGACGCGTCTAGTATGTGATCCATGACTACGGATTGCATTAGGGTAACAGCTAGAGAGGTCTTAGGGGTCACGAAGGGTTCTCCTAGGGGTCATAAAAGGGACTGGTGGTGGAATAGAGAGGTTCAAGATAAAGTGGAAGCTAAGAAAACTGCTTATTTAAAACTAGTAGAGAGTACAAATGAGGAGGAAAAAAGAACTTATCGGGAGTGCTACATAAAGGCAAAGAAAGAGGCAAAGTTAGCAGTTACGACGGCTAAAAATGCAGCATTTGCTCATTTGTACGAGGAGCTCGAGGGAAAAGGTGGGGACAAGAGGTTGTACCGGTTGGCCAAGGCGAGGGAGAGGAAAGCCCGTGACTTGGACCAAGTCAAGTGCATCAAGGACGAGGATGGTAAAGCATTGGTGGACGAGGCACTCATTAGGAGAAGATGGCATACATACTTCCATAAACTACTGAATGAGGAGGGGGATAGACGCATTGTTCTGGGCGAGTTGGAGCACTCCGAGAGTTAGCGGGATTTTTGGTACTATAGGCGGATTACGGTAGAGAAGGTGGAAGGAGCGATGCGTAAGATGTGCAGGGGCAGAGCAACGGGGCCAGAAGAAATCCCGGTGGAATTCTGGAAGAGCGCGGGGAGGGAAGGTTTGGAGTGGCTCACTAGGATCTTTAATGTTATTTTAAGGCAAAGAAGATGCCCGAAGAATGTAGGTGGAGTACGATGGTTCCGATTTACAAGAACAAGGGTGTTGTCAAAAATTGCAACAATTATAGGGCTATCAAGTTATTGAGTCACACTATGAAGGTTTGGGAGAGAGTGGTGGAGGCCAGGGTGAAGAGGTGCGTGTCTATTTCTGAGAATCAGTTTGGATTCATGCCGGGGCGTTCGACTACGGAAGCAATCCATTTTCTAAGGAGATTAATGGAGCAGTACAGGGAAAGGAAGAAGGATTTGAATATGGTGTTTTTTGACCTTGAGAAGGCATACGATAAAGTTCCAAGGGAGGTCCTGTGGAGGTGTTTGGAGGTTAGTGGCATTCCGGTAGCGTACATTATGGTGATTAAGGATATGTACGATGATGTTAAGACTCGGGTGAGGACTGTGGGTGGTGACTCGGACCATTTCCCTGTGGGGATGGGGTTGCACCAAGGATCGACTCTTAGCCCATTTTTGTTTGCCTTAGCGATGGATGTACTGTCACATCACATCCAAGGGGAAGTGCCTTGGTGCATGCTATTTGCCGNTGTCGCGACACATCCAAGGGGAGGTGCCTTGGTGCATGCTATTTGCTGATGATATAGTGTTGATTGACGAGACGCGTAGCGGAGTTAATGCGAGGTTGGATGTTTGGAGACAAACCTTGGAGTCTAAAGGTTTCAAACTGAGTAGAACCAAGACAGAATACTTGGAGTGCAAATTCAGTGAGATCAATGATGCATACATACATGTTAAACTTGATGCTCAAGTTATCCCCAAGAGAGCGAGTTTTAAGTATCTCGGGTCTATTATCCAGGGTAACGGGGAGATTGACGAAGATGTCACACATCGCATCGGAGCAGGGAGAATGAAGTGGAAGCTCGCTTTCGGTGTCCTATGTGATAGGAATGTGCCGTTAAGACTTAAAGGTAAGTTTTATCGAGTGGTGGTTCGACCCGCTATGTTGTATGGGGATGAGTGTTGGCCAGTCAAGAACTCCCACGTGTAGAAGATGAGAGTAGCAAAGATGAGAATGTTGAGATGGATGTGTGGGTGTATCAGGCGAGATAGGATTAAGAATGAAGCTATCCGGGACAGAGTGGGAGTAGAGTAGCCTCCGTGGAAGACAAGATGCCGGAGTCGCGACTGAGATGGTTCAGACATATTAGGAGAAAAAGCATTGATGCCCCTGTTAGGAGGTGTGAGAGGTTGGCCATGCATAGTTTGAGAAGGGGTCGAGGTAGGCCTAAGAAGTATTGGGGAGAAGTGATTAGGCAGGACATGGCGCTGCTTCAGCTCACTAAGGACATGACGCTAGATAGGAGGGTGTGGAGGTCGAGGATTAAGGTAGAAGGTTAGTAGGTAGTTTATAGTGTTCACCGGTAGGCTTAGTGGCATGCATTTCCCTTCGTATTCTTAGGTTTTTATTACGGTATGTGGTTTTGTTCGCCTCAGGTATTGTACTCCCATTTTTTTTCTTTTCTTTCCTATTCATCTTCTTGTCCTTCCTGAGCCGAGGGTCTATTGGAAACAACCTCTCTACCTGCATTAGGTAGAGGTAAGGTCTGCGTACACAGATTACCCTCCCCATACCCCACATGTTGGGATCAAACTGGGCTTGTTGTTGTTGTTGTTGTTGAGGCTTTCCCTTAATGTAAATCTCTACTTATGTAATCTCGCTCAATCTAAAATCAATTAGGAATTTTTCGTGGTTGTAATGTGGGCTAAGGGATGGATATAATATATTTAGGAATAGTGACTCAACCTCCTAAGCACTTAAGCGCAAATTCCTCAATCTACTTCAATTTCACAAACAAGATCACACCCCAAAGATATTTCCTCTTTCTTTAAGCACTATCGTCATTTACACTCCACTAGCAAGAACAAAATATCAATTTATTCATCTACTTATTTTTATTTTTATTTTTCTTTTTCTCCTTTTTTCAACTATTTTTTTTCTCCTTTGCAATTTTCGCTAGTGGTGTATTCTTTTACAAAACAGGCGCACCATCTTCCTTTCATTGGTTCCACTCAAAAGCCACTGCACACTTAGTCCCTTCTTACTTCTTTTAGCGCTCATTTTCTATTAAAGTTATTTACGAGGTAAAAGGATCAAAGAAATGTCAATTAAGGACAAAAATGGTACAAGCTTGTAATGTGGGTACCAAATAAAATTCAATAGCTCAAAGGGTTTACGAGGGATCAATTTTATTTTGTGACAAGCATTAAGCTCAAAAAGATCAAAGAAATCCTAAAATCATTTTTCAAACCGAGCATCACCTAAAATTTCGCTTCAACTCACATACCGGACAAGTTCTAGACTCAATCACAAAAACATTGACTACACAAAAATCTCACAACACATGGAACCCGACTCACTAAGGACGATCTCATTCTGACCCTTAAACAATGCAAGTATTCACGGAGCCACGAGATATTAAGATTAAGCGCAAAGTGAACACAAGTCAAGAAAAAGAGAAATCGTCGTCACAAAACATGCTATCCAATATATAAAGGCATCAAGATTAATATCAAAATATAGGGAAGGTACTACACATGCCAAAGCCTAAATATATTACTATCAAACACGTCAAGGAGTCTAGGAATCTCATCTTTCTTCCTCAATTTATTCCCTAAATTCTAATCTACTCTAAAAATAAATAAAAAATACTACTATCCGGTTCAAACTACATCCCATGGAAAAGAACCGAGGCACAACGAAAAACCACCGGGGATTATTACTACCTAAAGAAAGCTAAAAGATATATTTTTGGATTTTTGTTTAGACTTTAATCCCTCAAGAAAACTGTCTAGGAGATCCATCTTCGGGAGAAATCCAATTTTTCTATTTTTTTTCTATTTTTTTTCCACAAAATTTCCTACACTTAAGAATGAGTACTACAACTAAGCTAAAATAGCACAAAGTACTACACTTAAGAACGAGTACTACAACTAAGATAAAATAACACAGAAACTCACCCAAACGATCTCTTCACCCCACAGTTAAAATTTTGAAATGTCCTCAATGCACACTATAAATAATGAAAGGGTAAAAAAGGCTCCATGGTAGGCCAAAGGCCGAAGCAATAACGGCTCACGAGGTACTCAGACTTCCCCCAAGCATCCTCCTTTATGTGGGCACCCCACACTTAGTCCTCACCGTCTAGCTCGCTTTTGAACTCTTCCAATGAATTTGCTTCCTATGCTCATAATCCTACAAAACAAAAATAAATACTACAAAATAATAAAAAAAAATAAAAAAAATAAAAAAAGCAGTGAAGCTGGGTTGCCTCCCAACAAGCGCCTGATTTAACGTCATGACACGACTTGAACCACTTTCTGCCTCCACCTCGAACTTATGAATTGTACCCCTAACATGACATCCACTCTGTGGCTATGCTCCTTTGGTGGGGATATAAAAATAAATAGGCCAAGTAACAAAATTTTCACTCTATACTTCTCGGCCTTTATATGAGAAATGTAATTTTTCTCTCTGGCACGATAAATCCAAGAATGTAAGCAGCCTGTTCCTCTTCCATTCACTCCTCCAAAGGCTCAGATGACTCGATTTCCATGTCATCATCCATACACAATGTCGAAAAATGTTTAGAAAGAGGACCAACACACCCCAACTTTGGAATTGTATTACTATTTATATCCTCATATTTACATGCACTAGAGTCGTCAAATATAATATTATCTGCTTCCTCGCATGGCTCCAGTGTAGTTTTCTCAACATGGGAATCATCAACAAAAATTTGATCGAATGATTGTCTCTCCACTTTTAGCTCTTCAATTTGGCGTATAAGCTCATTTTTCAGCTTCACAAAACTCATTATTATTTTGTCGGGCGTTAGACGCATCAACCTTTGCATTTAATTGAGCTTGCAAGTCAAGAATAGTAGTGCCAAATTTATCGATCTCTTGTCCCAGTTCATATTTCCCCTCTATAAAGTGTCTCATCCCATTATTAACTTCCTCACGTTGAGCCTCATATATTTCCAATCTTTCAGCTTGTTCTACCAGCCAAGTTTGACTCAAAATCTCCTCTTTTTCAATATTTGCCTCTTGCCAGTACTCGCTCTCTTTATTAAATTCTTCCAGATTGGCATTTATTCTTGTGATTTGTCACGACCCCAAATCCTAACAGGTCGTGATGGTGCCTATCGTGGAACTAGGCTAGCCAACCATCACATAACTACACATTTGTTTTAATATAGTTTCTCAAAAAATCAATAATAATCAGCAAAATGAATATAAAATTCCCCTAAGTCTTTTAAGCAAGCATAATAAAAACTAACAGTCTAAACAATTTCCCCCAGTACTGGAGTCAACTGATCACGAGCATCTAAGAATAAAACTAACTCTGCTAATGTCATAAATAATGTCTAGGAATAAAATACTAATACTAATAAAGGAAGGGAAATGGAGAAGCTGCGGACACTGGACAACTACCTCGAAATCCCAAAAGCTGACGATGAACGAAACTCGGATGGCTACTGCTCCGAACCAGTACCTGGATCTGCATACAGGGGTGCATGGAGTAATGATGAGTACGCCAACTCAGTAGTAATGAAAATAAATTACAGTCTGAAGAATAAGAAACACACAACAACAAATACACCAATCCATAAAACAGTAAAATGGCAAGTCTCAATAAAGTGTACATAAGTTCGAAAACCAATTTCCGTAAATATCCTTTGAAACAAGTATATTTTCCACTATTTCTCAGTAAAACTCCAAAAAATATCAGTATGAAAAATGAAGTGAATCATAATATAAACTCAGTAAAATATCATTATAAAACTACCCTTCGGGCCATAATCATCACTCATAAATATTCCCTCAGCACCTCACCATCACTCAGTAACAGTCACTCAACACCTCACAGTCACTCATACCTCCCAATCACTCGGCACTCGCACTCAGCACTCAGTAGGTACCTGCGCTCACTAGGGGTGTGTACAGACTCCAGAGGGGCTCCTACAGCCCAAGCGCTATAAACAAGCCAAATCATGGCATCAATCACTCAAGCTCTCGGCCTTTCTCATACCATAAATATCCTCACAACATTGGCCCTTGGACTCACTCAGTCAGACACTCTCAACATGCCACTCGGTCCATAAATAAACGGGGTTCTCGACCCAAAATAATATTTCATTTCAGAAAATATTCATGTTATCAAATACGAGTTTCAACAATTTCACAAGAAAGACTGAGTGTAAAATCATGATCAAAATAGTGAGAATATCAGAAAATAGCCCCCAACGGGTTTCAACAGATCGACGCTAGTCCCCAAACATGGCTTACATCCCAAATATACCAAAACATAGTAATACTAATAAAACTTATGCTTTAAAAGCAGTTTCTCAACTCAATAGTTTCCTAAAAAGGAACGTTTTTCCAAATTTTCAATTCGTGCATGCCCCACACTCGTCATCCAGTGTGTGCGTCACTCCAAAACCGTGAAAGGATGTAAATTCCGTGGTTTCATACCCTCATGACAGGATTTAAAGATATTACTTACCTCAAACTAGCCTGAAAAGCTATTCCGCAACACGCTTGCCTCTCGAATCAACTTTCGAGTGATCCAAATCTATAAAGATAGGATTTTTCACATCAAATTATGCTAAGGGAATGAATTCCAATCGAAAACCAATTTTAGCACAAAACCCGATCCCCGGTCCCGCATCTCAGAACTCGACAAACTTTATACCATAACAATCTTCATCATCTCACGAGTCCGTACATATAAAGATCTCTGAAATCGGAGTCCGTTTGACCCCTCAAATCATCCCTAAAAAGTCTCATAATCTCAAGCCCTAATTTCACCTTTTTCTACTGATTTTTCCCAATTAAACAATGTTAATTTAGTCCTTAATCACATACAATCGAGTTATAGGGTGCAAAATCCTTACCTCAATGAAGAACAATCGTTTTCCCTCTTCAAAATTGCTCCAAAAGCTCTATTCCCATTCAAAAATGGTGGAAAAGTGGGCAAAGGTCGCGAATGGGTTATATTTATACTGCCTAGGTTTTTACTCTTCGCGAACGCATAAGCATGATCGCTTTCCCATAGGGAAATTTTCCAACAGTCATAAGTTCCTCTACGCGAACGCGTAGACACGCCCGCAAACGCACAACTTAACCAACCCAGGACTATGTGAACACATGGGCCTTTACGCGAACGCACAGGCCAAATGGACCTGGGGTCCCCTAGACGACTTCACTCTACGCGAATGCACCTCCTTACCCGCGTTCGCAATGCCCAGACCACTTTACTCTCCGCGTTCGCACCTCAACCTTCGCGAACGCACAAAAGGAATTACCCAGCACCCCAAATTCCCCCATGCAAACGCGAGGTCCCGTCCGCGAACGCATAGGGTAAAATCCATCTGCAGAAACACCAACAAATACAACAAATTCTCTAAGTCCAAAGGTGCTCGCTTGAGCATCCTAAATACACCCGAGGCCCTCAGAACCTCAACCAAACCTACCAACATATCCCATAACATCATTCAAACTTAGTCGAGCCTTCGAAACACCAAAAACAACATCAAAATCACCCCGAATTCAAGCCTATGAACTTTGAATTTTCTAATTTCCACCAACGATGCCGAAACTATTCAAAACACCTCCGGTCGATATGAAATTTTGCACACATATCCAAAATGCCATTACAAACCTGTTCCCACTTCCGAAATTCCATTCCGACCCCGATAGCCTATTTTCCACTGCCGATCGGAAATCACCAAAAACTAACTTTCGCCAATTCAAGCCTAATTCTACACCGGACATCACAAAAATATTCCGAACACACTCCTAAGTCCCAAATCACCTAACGAAGCTTTCCGAACCATAAAATCCGCATTCCGAGGTCGTTTACCAACAAGTCAACTCCCAGTTGACTTTTCCAATTATTAAGCTACTTTTAGAGACTAAGTGACTCAATTCTCACTATAACCATTCTGAACCCGAGCCAACCGACTCTAACACATCATAATAGTATAACCAACCTATGACAAGGCAATAATAGTAAATATCATGTAGATTCTACGTAACGACCGACCGGGTCGTTACATTCTCCCCCTCTTAAATAAACGTTCATCCTCGAACGGGTCTAGAAACATACCTGGAGTCTCAAACAAGTGAGGATATCTGCTCTGCATCTCCCGCTCGGTCTCCCAAGTGGCCTCCTCCACTGGCTGACCTCTCCACTGTACCTTCACTGAATCTATATCCTTAGACCTCAACTTTCTGACCTGACGATCCAAAATTGCTACTGGCTCTACCTCATATAACATATCGCCCTCGAGTTGAACTGTGCTAAAATCTAAAACATGAGACGGGTCACCAACATACTTCCGGAGCATCGACACATGAAATACTGGATGAACACTCGACAAGCTGGGTAGCAAGGCAAGTCTATAAGCCACCTCTCCAACCTTCTGAAGTATCTCAAAAGGACCAATAAACCGAGGACTCAGCTTTCCTCTCTTCCCGAACCTCATAACACCCTTCATGGGTGATACCTTCAGCAGTACCTTATCACCTTCCATAAAAGACACATCCCGGACCTTCCTGTCAACATAACTCTTCTTCCTAGACTGCGCTGTGCGAAGCCGCTCCTGAATCAACTTCACCTTCTCCAACGCATCCTGAATCAAATCTGTGCCCAATATCCTAGCCTCACCAGGCTCAAACCACCCAACCGGAGATCTACATTTCCTGCCATATAAAGCCTCATACGGGGCCATCTGAATACTAGACTGGTAGCTATTATTATGTGAAAACTCCGCGAATGGCAGAAACTTATCCCATGAACCACCAAAATCAATCACATAGGCACGCAACATGTCCTCCAATGTCTGAATAGTCCGCTCCGACTGCCCGTCGGTCTGAGGATGAGATGTTGTGCTCAACTCTACCTGAGTACCCATACCTCTCTGTACGGCCCTCCAAAACTGAGATGTGAAATGAGTACCTCTGTCAGAAATAATAGAAACTGGAACTCCATGCAAACGGACAATCTCCCTGATGTAGATACCAACTAACCGTTCCAAAGTATAAGTAGTACTGACAGGAATGAAGTGCGTAGACTTGGTCAACCTATCCACAGTGACACAAATAGCATCAAAACCCTTCGATGTCCGTGGAAGCCCAACTACAAAGTCCATAGTGATCCGCTCCCACTTCCACTTCGGTATATCTAACCTCTAAAGTAATCCACCTGGTCTCTGGTGATCATAATTGATCTGCTGGCAGTTGAGACACCGTGCTACATACTCAACAATATATCTTTTCATCCGCCTCCACCAATACTGCTGTCTCAGATCCCGATACATCTTCGCGGCACCCGAATGGATGGAATACCGCGAGCTGTGGGCCTCTGCTAATATCATCTCTCGAATCCCATCCACATTGGGCACGCAAATACGGACCTACATCCTCATAACTCCGTCATCACCAATGGTCACATACCTGTTATCACCTCAACGGACCTTGTCCCGAAGAACTAACAAGTGTCGGTCATCATACTGGCGTGCTCTAATCTGATCATAAAGAGAAGACCGGGAAGCCATGCTAGCTAATACCCCCAGAGGCTCTGACAAATCCAATCTCACCAACTGACCCGCTAAAGCCTGAACATCAAGTGCTAAAGGTTGCTCTGCTGCTGAAAGGTAAGCTAGACTCCCCAAACTCTTGGCTTTGCGACTCAAAGCATCGGCCACTACATTGGCTCTCCCCGGATGATACAAAATAGTGAGGTCATAATCCTTGAGAAGCTCAAACCACCTTCTTTGACGCAAATTCAAGTCCTTCTACTTCAGCAGATACTGAAAACTACAATGACCAATGAAAATCTCACACTGCACTCCATACAAATAATGACGCTAAATCTTTAAGGCATAAACAATGGCAGCTAACTCAAGGTCATGAACTGGATAATTATTCTTGTTCACCTTCAACTGTCTAGACGCATAGGTAATCACCCTACCATCCTGCATAAATACCGCTCCCAAGACAACTCTAGAAGCATCACAGTAGACTGTATAAGATCCCGAACCAGTAGGCAAAACCAATACCGGAGCTGTGGTCAATTCTTACTTGAGCTTCTGAAAGCTCTCCTCACACTCATCAGACCATCTGAATGGAGCACCCTTCGGGGTCAATCTGGTCAAGGGAGAAGCAATAGAAGAGAATCCCTCCACAAAGCAACAGTAATATCCCTCCAAACCGAGGAAACTCCTAATCTCTGCAGCTGAGGACGGTCTGGGCCAACTCCGCATCGCCTCAATCTTCTTCAGATCAACCTGAATACCCTCACTAGACACCACGTGCTCCAAGAAAGCTACTGAACAAGGCAAAAACTCACATTTGGAGAATTTTTCATAAAGCTTCTCCTCCCTCAACCTCTGTAACACAACTCTCAAATGCTGAGCATGCTCCTCTTGGCTACGGGAATATACCAGGATGTTATCAATGAAAACAATGACGAAAGAATCAAGATAAGGCTGAAACGCGCTGTTCATCGATTTCATGAATGCGGCTGGGGCATTGGTCAGCCCAAATGACATGACCAGAAACTCATAATGACCATAGCTGGTCCTGAAAGCAGTCTTCGGAATGTCAGAATCCTGAATCTTCAACTGATGATACCCGGACCTCAAGTCAATCTTAGAGAACACTCTAGCTCCCTGAAGCTGGTCAAACAAGTCATCAATACGGGGCAAAAGATACCGGTTCTTCACCGTAACCTTATTCAACTGCCTATAATCAATACACATGCGCATGGAGACATCTTTCGTTTTCACAAACAACACCGGTGCACCCCAAGGTGACACACTAGGCCGAATGAACCCCTTATCTAGGAGTTCCTGAAGCTGCTCTTTCAATTCTTTCAACTCCACTGGTGCCATATGATAAGGTGGAGTAGAGATAGGCTGAGTGCCTGGCACCAAGTCAATACCAAAATCAACATCCTTGTCAGGTGGCATTCCTGGCAGGTCTGTAGGGAATACATACGGAAAATCACGGACTACCAAAACACAATCAACAGAAGGAGTCTCACTAATAACATCCCTCACAAAAGCAAGATAAGATTCACATCCTTTCTCAACCATACGTTGAGCCTTCAAATAAGAAATCACTCTGCTAGGAACATGCTCTATAGACCCTCTCCACTCAACTCCCGGAACTCCGGGCATAGCTAGGGTCACGGTCTTAGCGTGACAATCAAGAATAGCATGACATGGGGATAACCATTCCATGCCTAGTATCACATCAAAATAAACCATACTGAGTAACATCAAGTCCACTCGGGTCTCCAGACCCCCAATAGATATAACACACGACCGGTACACACGGTCCACAACAATAGCATCGCCCACCGGAGTCGAAACATGAACAGACCTAACTAAGGACTCACGGGGAATATTCAAAAAGTGACAAAATACGACGAAACATAAGAGTATATGGAACCAGGGTCAAATAAAGCCAAAGCATCACTATGAAAAACTGAGATAATACCTATAATCACCGCATCTGAGGCCATAGCATCAGGTCTAGACGGAAGTGCATAGATACGTGGTTGGCCTCCACCTGCTCGACCTCCCCCTCTAGGGCGGCCTTTAGCTTCCTGACCACCACCCCTAGCTGTCTGGGTAGGTGGTGAAGTGACTGGGGCTGAAGTCAAGGGCTGAACCCTCTGCTAAGATGAACTACCAGGACGGTGGGGACACTGCCTCCACCCATGTCCGAACTCTCCACACTCAAAACAACTACCTGGAGCTGGGGATGGGGACTGAAGAGAACCCCTGCCACCATAATAACCACCGGATGAGCCGTGCATAGAAGAACCCTGAAATGACGATGATCTGGAGGAACTCTAAGCTGGAAGGGAACTAAAAGATGAACGTCCCGAATGAGAACTACGGGGACCCTGCCCCGAAGATGCACCACTGTAAGCTGGGCGAGCTGGTTGTGGAGGTCTAAATGGACGTCCTCTTCTGTGCTGAAACTGCCTTCTGGAAGGGGCACCACTGAAGCTACCTGATCCACGAGGCCTCTTGGCCTCCCTCTCCTCACGCTCCTGCCTATGAACCGACTCAATGTCCCGAGCAATGTCAACAACCTGCTCAAATGTAGCTCCAGACACTCTCTCTTTGCTCATCAAAATCCGAAGCTGATACGTGAGACCATCTACAAACCTCCTGATCCTCTCCCTATCAGTAGGGACTAACTTAGAAGCATGTCTAGCCAACTCGAAAAATCGCATCTCGTACTGAGTAACTGAAAACTCTCCCTGGTGCAGCTGCTCAAACTGCCTGCGCTGCTCCTCTCTGTGTGACTGAGGAACATACTTCTCCAAAAAAGATCATGGAAAACTGCTGCCAGGTGAGTGGTGCTGAACCAACCGGCCCACACCTCTCAAATGCCTCCCACCAAGTGAAAGCAGCACTAGCAAACTGGAATGTAGCAAACGAGACCCCACTGGTCTCCAAAATACCAGAAGTACGGAGTATTCTCTGGCACTTATCTAGAAAACCTTGGGCATCCTCACCCTCTATGCCGCTGAAAGTTGGAGGCTGAAGTCTACTGAACCTCTCCAGCCTACGCTGCTCATCCTCGGGCATAGCAGGGACTACATAGTCCTGAACTGGGGCAACCGGCTCGGCTGGGACTACCCCCGGTTCCTGAATACCCTGTACAGCCTGCTCAGGTGTCCGGGTAGCTGGAGTCTGAATGCCTCCCTCGACCTGAGCTGTAGTGGCAGTAGTAGACATAGCAACTGCCTGAGCCAAACTGATGTATACTGTCAGTATCTGAGCTAGGGTCTCCTAAAGACCCGGAATGACAGTAGGCACTACCGGTGCCTGAGCCTGTACCGCTGGAGCACCCTTGGTAGGAACCTGATCCTGAATAGTAAGGGGATCCACTGGTACTGTCCCGGCTGCTGCACAGGATGGTTCCCTAACTCCACCACGGCCTTGACCCCTTGTGGGTCTAGCTGGTGTCTGGTCACCCTGATCTGTAGCGCGTGTCCTAACCATCTGTCAGAGAATGAAACAATAGTAGTTTAGATTTCAAGAACCAATAGAATGGCACGAAATAGTTCAAGAAAATGAGATTTTTCCTAAGAGTTCTGTAGCCTCTCGAAGATAAGTACAGACGTCTCCGTACCGATCCGCAAGACTCTACTAAACCTGCTCATGACCGTTGAGTCCTATGTAACATGACCCCAAATCCTAATAGGTCGTGATGGCGCCTATCGTGGAACTAGGCTAGCTAACTATCACATAACTACACATTTGTTTTAATATAGTTTCTCAAAAAATCAATAATAATCAGCAATATATATATAAAATTCCTCTAAGTCTTTTAAGCAAACATATTAAAAACTAACAGTCTAAACAATTTCCCCCAGGACTGGAGTCAACCGATCACGAGCATCTAAGAATAAAACTAACTCTGCTAATGTCATAAATAATGTCTAGGAATAAAATACTAATACTAATAAAAGAAGGGAAATGGAGAAGCTGCAGACGCTGGACAGCTACCTCGAAATCCCAAAAGCTGACAATGAACGAAACTCGGATGGCTACTGCTCCGAACCAGTACCTGGATCTGCACACAGAGGTGCAGGGAGTAATGATGAGTACGCCAACTCACTAGTAATGAAAATAAATCACAGTTTGAAGAATAAGAAACACACAGCAACAAATACACCAATCCACAAAATAGTAAAATGCCAAGTCTCAATAAAGTGTACATAAGTTCGAAATCCAATTTTCGTAAAAATCCTTTGAAACAAGTATATTTTCCAATATTTCTCAGTAAAACTCCCAAAAATATCAGTATGAAAAATGAAGTGAATCATAATCAAAACTCAGTAAAATATCATTATAAAACTGCCTCTCGAGCCATAATCATCACTCATAAATATTCCCTCAGCACGTCACCATCACTCAGTAACAGCCACTCAGCACCTCACAGTCACTCATACCTCCCAATCACTCGTCACTCGGCACTCGCACTCAGTAGGTACCTACGCTCACTAGGGGTGTGTACAGACTCCGGAGGGGCTCCTACAACCCAAGCGCTATAAACAAGCCAAATCATAGCATCAATCACTCAGGCTCTCGGCCTCTCTCATATCATAAATATCCTCACAACATTAGCCCTCGACCTCACTCAGTCAGACACTCTCAACATGCCACTCGGGCCATAAATAAACGGGGTTCTCGACCCAAAACAATATTTCATTTCAGAAAATAATGAGATCATCAAATACGAGTGTCAACAATTTCACAAGAAAGACTGAATGTAAAGTCATGATCAAAATAGTGAGAATATCAGAAAATAGCCCCCAAGGGGTTTAAGAAGATCGGCACTAGGCCCCAAACATGGCTTACAACCCAAATATACCAAAACATAGTAATACTAATAAAATGTATGCTTTAAAAGCAGTTTCGCAACTCAATAGTTGCCTAAAAAGGAAATGTTTTCCAAATTTCCAATTCGTGCACGCCACACACTCGTCATCCAGTGTGTGCGTCACTCCAAAACTGTGAAAGGATGTAAAGTCCGTGGTTTCATACCCTCGGGACAGGATTTAAAGACATTACTTACCTCAAACTAGCGCGAAAAGCTATTCCGCAACACGCTTGCCTCTCGAATCAACTTCCGAGTGCTCCAAATATATAAAGATCAGATTTTTCACATACAATTATGCTAAGGGAATGAATTCCAATCGGAAAATACTAATTTTAGTACAAAACCCGAAATTAGCCAAAACCCGACCCCCGGGACCGCGTCTCGTAACTTGACAAACTTTATACCAAAGCGATCTTCATCATGTCACGAGTCCGTACATATAAAGAACTCTGAAATCAGAGTCCATTTGACCCCTCAAATCATCTCTAAAAGGTCTTGTTGACCCAAGTCACTGCATGGTTTTGAAGATTGACAAATGCCTACCTAGTTGAACCAGGTCCATCAGGGCAAACATACTCGAACAAATCCATTGGCACAAGAACTGTACATGCACAGGAGATAAACATGATATGTGAATTATCCATGAACTAAGAGGTTGTCTCCTAATGCAAAAAGGTTGCAAAGTGATAAGAGAGTAGAGTTCGAGTTCAACAAGGACACAAACAAAGGAAGGAAGTTGAGATATACACAAACTCTTCCACCAAGGAAGAGTTGCATTAGAACTAAACAAGAACATCTCAACTACTGGCGCTATATAACTTTGAAGTATTCCTACTGAACAACAGATCGCACAAAGGCAGAATTTAAGCAAGAACTGAAAGCAAAATTACGAGAGAAATTTTGTAAGCAGAATTCTTGTGCGACACAAAGGCTGCTGACCAGCTAGAAGAACCAGTTCCATCTGTTTGTCTTTCGAGTCTAGTTGGTTGTAGTAGGTGATTTAATATTGTGTCTTTCATCTTTATTAGAAGCAATTGTAATAGGTACACACTGTTCAAGTTAGAGTTAACTTGACGCTTGTCGCAATTTGCTAGAGGCTAGTTTGCTACAAAGGGATTAGAGTTAGTCCTAGGTTTACAAAAGAGTTTATTTTGTAAATGCTGTTGTGGTTCAGAGTTGTAGTGAAGAGTTTTGGAAAATCCTACTGAGTAGTAGGTAGTGGGTTTTTCACCTTTTGAGCCAGGTGTTTTCCACGTAAAAATCTTTGTGTTTTTACTTTACTGCATTTATTATTCCGCACCAGTAGAAGTTGGAACACCAAGAAGAACCAGGTTATTCTATTGAGACAGCACTCAAAAATTGGACACCACACAAATCACCCCCCTCTTGTGTGGTATTGAAGTATAAAACATCAATTTGTATCAGAGCAGGTTATCCTTGAAAAGGCTAACACCTTGGAAAAGATCAAAATGAGTGCACCACCTGGAAACTGGGAGGGTCAATCAACTGCAAGGCCACCACTCTTCAATGGCCAGTATTACTCTTGGTGGAAGAACAGGATGAAGGACCACCTGATTGGAGAACACTATGAACTCTGGGACATAGTCACTGATGGTCCTCTAGCTACCATTAAGAAGACTGCTGAAGGCGTAGATGTACCAAAGACTAGAGCTGACTGCACTGCTGAGGATCTGAAGAAATGGGAGAAGAATGCAAAGTCCAAGAAGTGGCTAGTGTGTGGACTGAGTCCAGACGAGTATAGCAGAATTCAAAGCTGCACCACTGCCATAGAGATCTAGGATAC
This sequence comes from Nicotiana undulata, assembly GCA_005239495.1. Classification (NCBI taxonomy): domain Eukaryota; kingdom Viridiplantae; phylum Streptophyta; class Magnoliopsida; order Solanales; family Solanaceae; genus Nicotiana; species Nicotiana undulata. The sequence goes on along the minus strand of ML271956.1, from coordinate 39,163 downwards.
CTTGCAAGTAGCCCATGAAGGAACACCTCAGGTAAAACGATCAAGAGGTACTCTACTATACTCTCAGTATGAAAACTTCACTATGAAAGAAGGAGAGACAATCCAAGAGGTGTACACAAGGTTCACAACTTTGACAAATGAACTTAAGTCTCTTGGTAGAGTCATTCTTGAAGAGGACACGGTAGAGAAGATCCTGACAAGGGTCTTACCAATTTCCTGGGAAAGCAAAATCACTGCTATCCAGCAATCCAAAAATATGGCAACCCTCAGATTGGATGAGCTAATTAGAAACCTTACTGCCTATGAACTCAGAATGCAGAAAATGAAGATGGATGGTCCAAAGAAGGAGAGTTGTCTAGCATTGAGAGTCACTGAGGGAGCAGATCTTGAGGAAGATGAGATGGCCATGATTACCAAAGAATTCAGAAACTTTCTCATAAGGAAGAAGGGCATCTCCAGAAGAGGAAATTACAACAAAGAAAAATCTCCAGAAAGGCCAACCAACGAGGGATACTAGAAGTGTGGAAAGACTGACCACCTTATCAAGAACTATCCTCAGTGGGAAGTAGAATGGAAAAAAGGAGATATATGAAAGAAGGAACAGGAAGAAGGAACTGGTCCAACCCAAAAAAACCACAACAAAAGTTATGGTTGCTGCTTGGGGGGAAGGTTCAGATGAAGAATCAGAAGATGGTGAGAATGAAGATCAGGCGCTCATGGAAATTGGAGAATCTGATGAGGAATCACATGAAGAACCAGAGGTAAGTATCTCCCATATTAAAAATAAAATAAAGTTCCTATCTAAGGAAAAACTCTCTGGGTTGATACTTTATTTCATGGATGATTCCGAAGAAACAACCAAAGAGAAGGAACAACTCTCTAAAGAATGTGAAATGCTAAAAGCAAAATGCATGAACCTGGAAATCAAAGTAAGTTAATCTGAAAAGAAAAACACTGTCTTGTTGAACCAGGTTCATCCAATTGAAACTGAGATTCTAGAACTAAAATCTGAAAACTTAAAGCTAAAGCTAGGATCCAGTAAAAAGGTTGTTGATCATTCTCATATCATGTTAGAAGAAAATGTGGGAAAAATAAAATATAAGATGTATGCCAAGGATGAACAGATAAGAACACTTAAAGAAGAACTTGGAAAAGTCAAACATGAATTAGATCAAACTTGTAAATGGAATAAATCCTCTGATGCCTTGACATGGCTTCAAGAGAATCATAGTAGAAACTAGAGAGGACTTGGCTTTGGGAGTCAATTGCCCAAGTGGGATCCCAAAAGAAAGTATCTTACTCTCCCTGAGAATAAAATCTGCACCCACTATGGTAAGACTGGCCACTACAAAATTGAGTGTACTGAAAAAGAGCAGGCCAGTCGAAGAAATGAGAGTTTTGTTAAAAAGAAAAACTGGCTACCAAATTGGGCCAGAAAAAGCCTGATTCATCCATTCTCTCATAGAAAAGGACCCAAACTAGTTTGGGTTCTTAAAACTAACCCCTAATTTCTTTTTGTAGGTTCAAGTGAGAGGAAGCAGCCAAATTTGGTATTTGAATAGTGGCTGCTCAAAGCATATGACAAGGAACAAGGAACTGTTCCTTTCACTTGAAAGTCTCAAAGGAGGAAATGTCTCCTTTGGAAATGGAAAGAAAGGTGAAATTATTGGGTTTGGTAAGGTAGGTAAGGATGACACATGTTCCATTGAACATGTGTACCTGATAGATGGCTTGAAATATATCCTGATCAGTGTGTCACAACTATGTGACAAAGGTAACCTGGTTGCCTTTACTTCCACAAAATGTTTTGTGATTAACCTGCTTACTGACAAGATTGTTTTGCAGGGAAAAAGAATGAATAACATCTATGTCATAGACTTGTCCACACTGTCTGAAAATGAACTCACTTGCTTAAGTGTGTTGGACAGTGATCCCCTCCTGTGGCACAAAAGACTCGGTCACGCAAGTCTAAATCATCTAAACAAAATAGTCTCTAAAGACTTAGTGGTAGGGCTTCCTAACATTAAGTTCAAGGAAGACANAGTACCACCAGGACGTTGGAACTGGTTCATATGGACTTATGTGGTCCTATGAGAACTATGAGCAGAGGTGGTAAGAAATATGTAATGGTGCTAGTTGATGATTATTCAAGGTTCACTTGGAACTTATTTCTGACATCTAAGGATGAAGCATTTGATATGTTCACCTCATTTGTTAAGAAAACTCAAAATCAGTTAGGAAATCAACTAGCATCAATAAGATCTGATCATGGTACTGAATTTGAGAATGCAAAGTTTGCTGAGTTCTGTGATGAACATGGTATCAATCACAACTTTTCTGCCCCTAGAACCCCACAACAAAATGGGGTTGTTGAAAGAAAGAATAGAACTCTTGAAGACATGGAAAAAACCATGCTTCTTTCATGCAAACTACCCCACAGCTTCTGTACAGAAGCAATAAACACTGCATGCTACATAATAAATAGATGCATGACCAGGCCTCTGGTAGAGAAAAATCCTTATGAATTACTTAAAGGGATAAATCCCAACATATCCCACCTTAGGGCTTTCGGATGCAAGTGCTTTGTGCACAACAACGGAAAAGATTCCCTAGGTAAATTTGATCCCAGAAGTGATGAGGGAGTATTCTTGGGATATTCATCACATAGCAAAGCTTATAAAGTGTATAATAAAAGAACTATGTGTGTAGAAGAGAGTGTACATGTTTTCTTTGATGAAACTAACACTCTTTCTGAGAGACAAGAACCAGAAGATGAGGAGCTTGGACTGGTGAGAAGCAGTAAACACATTGAAGCAAATATGGAAGATGGAAAAGGGGATGGACCAGGTCCAACAACCCCAAGCAACATGACAGGGGGAACCCAACATGTGAACCTTGGCCCTGATCCTGTACCACAACAACAAGACACCATGGAACTATCTAGAAGTGAACAGTTGGTTCTCAAACCACACAGATATCAGAGTTCTCACCCTCTTGAGAACATCATAACAGATCTGACATCTGGAATCAAAATAAGATCCTCCTTGAAAAATCTGTGTGCGTTTGATGCCTTTCTATCCTTGATTGAACCAAAGAACATTGATGAAGCCCTACATGATGCTGACTGGGTAAGTTCCATGCAAGAAGAGCTGAATCAATTTGAAAGAAGTAAAGTATGGCACTTGGTACCCAGACCACTAGACAGATCTGTGATTGGCACAAAGTGGGTCTTCAGGAACAAGCTCGATGAGGATGGAACTGTTACAAGAAACAAGGCTGGTTGTCCAAGGATACAATCAAGAAAAGGGAATTGACTATGATGAGACTTTTGCCCCTGTGGCAAGAATGGAGGCAATCAGACTTCTTATAGCATTTGCTGCACACATGGAATTCACTCTCCATTAGATGTATGTTAAGAGTGCCTTCCTTAATGGCTATCTGAAGGAAGATGTATTTGTCAAATAGCCTCCAGGTTTTGAAAGCAAGGAGTCACCTGATCATGTATACAAACTTGACAAGGCTCTCTATGGTCTCAAACAAGCACCTAGAGCATGGTACGAGCAGCTGTCAAAATTCCTGCTAGAACATGGATACAAACGAGGTAAAATTGACAACACCTTGTTCTTAAAGGAAAAAGGTAAAGAACTCCTGGTTGTGCAAATATATGTGGATGATATCATATTTGGGGCAACTTCTGAAAAGTTGAGTAAGGAATTTGCTATTTATGTGGAGTGAGTTTGAGATGCGTATGATGGGTGAGCTAAACTTCTTCTTAGGCTTGAAAATCAAGAAAAACTCAAATGGAACAATGATCCATCAACAAAAGTATGTGAAAGAATTGCTCAAGAAATTTAAGATGGAAGACTCAAAGGAAATAGACACTCCCATAGACACAACTACAAAATTAGATGTGGATGAACCTGGTTCATCCGTTGATTAGAAGCTATACAGAGGGATGATTGGGTCTCTATTATATCTCACTGCTAGCAGACTTGATATTTTGTTCAGTGTAGGACTGTGTGCTAGGTTTCAGGCAAATCCAAAGGAGTCCCACTTAACTGTAGTGAAGAGAATTCTGAGATATTTGAAAGGCACCACTGATTTGTGCCTTTGGTATCCTAAAGGTAGTAATTTCGACCTTGTAGGATATGCTGATGCTGATTATGCAGGTTTCCTGGTTGATAGGAAAAGTACTTCAGGCATGGATCACTTTTTGGGCTCCTGCCTTATGTCTTGGGCCACCAAGAAACAAAATTCAGTAGCCTTGTCTACTGCTGAGGCTGAATATGTGGCTGCAGCCTCATGCTGTGCTCAGTTGCTATGGATCAAGCAACAACACATGGACTTTGGTATAGAGGTTGGATGAATTCCTATTTTCTGTGACAACACTAGTGCAATTAGTATGACGAAGAACCCGATTCATCATAAAAGAACTAAGCACATAGATGTTAGACACCATTTCCTAAGAGATAATTATGAAAAAGGAATGATCTCAATCGAATTTTGTGCTACTGAGCAACAAATTGCAGATATCTTTACTAAAGAACTAAGTAGGGAGCATTTTGAGAGAAACCGGCTTGAATTAGGGATGATAAAGATCACCTAATTGAAAAACAAAAATAAAAAAAAAATTGATTTTTTTTTTTGAAAAATAACAATTTGGCTAGAAACACTAACATATAATCAACTAGACTAATCATTGCTCAGTATCATGACTTTACTTCCATACTCTCTTGCCATGTATTAATATGATTCCCTGGTTGCTAATGATGTTTTTCTATCTTTGTAAATTGAGGCAAATTAAGGACTTTAACACGATGAACCTGGTTCATCGCTACTGGTTCATCTGACTGACAAGGTACGTGCTCATCTCCATACAATTATTGAATTAATTACAGTCACACATGAGCATGACTCTATCTATAATTGGTTCACTTCAAATTCTCTGTACTTGTCCCAAAATGAACCCATTCCAAGAAGTCCCAGCGCTACTTAATTTGCCTAGATTTAGGGGATTCCTAACCGTCTAATCAATGACACTCTTACACCGATTAGACTCCCACTTGATTACTAATTTTTCCCGTTGAACACTTCATAGCCACATCTTATAAAAGGGTCATCATTACCTCCCGTCTTCATAACATACTAAGTCGAACCAAGTTCTTTACTATAATCAAACCAAAACTAATCGTCTCTTCTCTTCCAAAATTATTCATAACAATGTCTTCACCACCCCCTGCTTCATATTCCTCCACAAACCCTGATCATGGGGAAGAAACTTTCAGTTCTAATTCTCCTTCAGTTTACAGTTCACATTCACCAAACAGATCTTCGTCCCCTTAAAACCTTCCAGTTCTTGAACCCACTCCTGAACCCACTCCTAACCCTACTCCAGCCCCCAGGGCACGAAGAGTAAAAGTTCTGGCCAGAAAATCAGTTGCTTCTGGCTCTCGTGCAAGATTCTTGGAGAAAATTCTTAAAGCCAGCGAGGTTCATGATTTTGAATCCTCAAGTGAATCCTTCAAATCCGCTAATGAGGATGAAGCACCGGGTTCATCCAGTTCTGAGCAAGGTAATCTTGAAGTTGAATCTAAAACTGCTACTACTGAAAACTGGTTTGTGTTGGTTGGGTCAGTTGTTGATGTAGAAGTGCCGGATACGCAAAGAAAACTGGGAAAAAATAAAATTCTTGAGAGAGAGGGAGAAGGAGGTTTTGTAAGGGGATCTGGGGAGGACGGTGCCACGTTGGCTATTTGTGGCCCTGCTTCTGTGATTGATGAAGATGGAGTCACATATTTAGGGGGAAGTGTTGCTGGGGAAGCAGCAACAGGTCTAGAGAGGCTACATAAATCAACAGATAAACCTGGTTCATCTATCGAGGAGACACTGGCTGAGATGCTGAGGAAGCTGGGGGAGTCTTATAACCCCAAAAAGAAGAGAACTCAAAATTTCAAGAAGGCTGCTACCCCAGTTCCTCCAAAGAAAAGGAAAGCTTCTATATCTGCTGATGCTCCTGCTCCAAAGGTTCGTGCTACAAGAAGTGTTGTTCGACAAGGAGAAGAAGAGTTGGAGAGGGCTCTGAGAGAGAGCAAGAAAAAGAAAGCTTCCAAGGGAAAGGCGAAGGTAGGTGAGCCTATTGAGGTTGTTATTGTTGAAGAAGAAGAAGAAGAAGAAGAAAGATAATGGAATGGAGGAGATGAGGAGATGTCTGGTGAGCAGTCTGACAAACTCACCATGTTTGGAAAGCGTACTATTCTTAAGGGAAAGCTGGTGAGAGATCTGGAAGTATCCGGAACGATCTTTTTGCTGAATGTGCTGGATGTGCAGGGGTGGAAGGACATGGTCGTTCACCTGGAAGGTAGGCTGGCAAGGAACAAACTGGTGGATTTTATGGCCAATGCAAGTGTCAAGGATGGCAGGGTGACCTCCACAGTTAAAGGGATTCATATCACATTTGATGTAAAGGAGCTGGGAGAGATTCTGAGTATACCTGCTGAGGGCTATGATGATTACACTAGGCAAAGATGGCCTAGTCTCGATGGAATGGCCTCAAGTCTCAACATCACCAGATTATTTTGTGAAAATGAGGAGGAACTTGAGCCCATGCCAGTGTTCAAAAGTGAAATGAAGCCCCAGAACAAGCTATTCTTCGAATTTGTGATCAAGTTTCTGCTTCCAAGACAAGAGCGTAGGCAGATCGCTAGTTACATGGACTTAACGCTTATGGAGTGCCTGTACAAGGGAAAGCAGATTAACTGGCCAGCTTTCATCATTCAGCTCTTGGAAAGAGTTGTAAATGGAACCAAAGCACACGTTATTCCTTATGGCTTTATTCTGACGGCTGTGCTTGCCCATTTCAAGGTTCCGGTGAAAAAGGATGAGATGGAAAATGCTAAGGATTATTTTGGGAAGAACACTTTGCTGACTTGTGATTATCTTGTCAATGTTCCTGAGGATGAACCTAGTTCATCTAGGAAGCAACCAGTCAATAGAAAAGTTAGGTCATTGGTGCAGGAAGGAGAGATAAAGGATGTGGAGATCCTTCGATTGAAATATCGCCTTCATGAGGTTGAAGCTGAGCGGGATGCTCTTAGAGTTGAACTAGCCAAGGAGAAGGAGAAAAATGAAGGTGTTCTTCAAAAAATGCTTTCTCTCCTTCAAGCCAAGACCCCAACCTCATTTGCCCCTTCCCAACCTTTGGAAGTCCAGAGCCACCAAAACCCCCCTTCATTGCCCAGTTCGGAATTTGTTTTGTTTCTGTTTTTTGTTGAATTTACTCATGGTAGTGACTGCTTTAATTTTTTTTGTATGGTGCTTGAATTGCGTTCCAATCAATGAATTTTGCTGTTTTGTTATTGACTTGCCTCAGTTTCTTACATAGCTTACATCTATTGGTTTCCTTTGATGATTAATCATGTTTTGCACCTGTAGTTGCCTCAATGGCCATGAATAATTGTTAACAATTCTGGTAAGTTTATCATTTTGCAACTTTTCGATGATGCCAAAAGGGGGAAGATATGTGCTTTTCAAAATTCAAATAGTTGTGATATTTATAACCTAATGAACCTGGTCTCTCTATGATAAATTCTTAAAACCATACAAAGTGTTTGAAGTTTATACAGGATTAAGCACAGAGTTTTTCATCATCAAAAAGGGGGAATTTGTTGACCCAAGTCACTGCATGGTTTTGAAGATTGACAAATGCCTACCCAGTTGAACCAGGTCCATCATGTCAAACATACTCGAACAAATCTATTGGCACAAGAACCGTACATGCACAGGAGATAAACATGATCTGTGAATTATCCATGAACTAAGAGGTTCTCTCCTAATGCGTAAAGGTTGCAAAGTGATAAGAGAGTAGAGTTCGAGTTCAGAAAGGACAGAAACAAAGGAAGGAAGTTGAGATAAACACAAACTCTTCCACCAAGGAAGAGTTGCATTAGAACTAAACAAGAACATCTCAACTACTGGCACTATATAACTTTGAAGTATTCCTACTGAACAACAGATCGCACAAAGATAGAATTGAATCAAGAACTGAAAGCAAAATTACCAGAGAAATTTTGTAAGCAGAATTCTTCTGCGACACAAAGGCTACTGATCAACTAGAAGAACCAGTTCCATCTGTTTGTTTTTCGAGTCTAATTGGTTGTAGTAGGTGATTTAATATTTTATCTTTCATCTTTATCAGAAGAACTTGTAATAGGTACACACTATTCAAGTTAGAGTTAACTTGAAGCTTGTCGCAATTAGCTAGAGGCTAGTTTGCTACAAAGGGATTAGAGTTAGTCCTAGGTTTACAAAAGAGTTTATTTTGTAAATGCTGTTTTGGCTCAGAGTTGTAGTGAAGAGTTTGGGAAAATCCTACTGAGTAGTAGGTCGTGGTTTTTTCACCTTTTGAGCCAGGTGTTTTCCACATAAAAATCTTTGTGTTTTTACTTTACTGCATTTATTATTATGCACCAGTAGAAGTTGGAACACCAAGAAGAACCAGGTTCTTCTATTGAGACAACACTCGAAAATTGGACACCACACAAATCACCCCCCCCCTCTTGTGTGGTATTGAAGTATAAAACATCAGGTCTCATAATCTCAAGCCCTAATTTCACCTTTTTCTATTGGTTTTTCCCAATTAAACAATGTTAGTCCTTAATCACATACAATCGAATTATGGGGTCCAAAATCCTTACCTCAATGAAGAACAATCATTTTCCCTCTTCAAAATTGCTCCAAAAGCTCTATTCCTGTTCAAAAATGGTGGAAAAGTGGGCAAAGGTCGCGAACGGGTTATATTTATACTGCCCAGGTTTTTACTCTTCGCGAACGCATAAGCATGACCGCGTTCGCATAGGGCAATTTTCCAACAGTCATAATTTCCACTACGCGAACGTGTAGACACGTCAGTGAACGCACAACTTAACCAACCCAGGCCTATGCGAACGCCTGGGCCTTTACGCGAACGCACATGCCAAATGGACCTGGGGTCCCCCAATCAACTTCACTCTACGCGAATGCACCTCCTTACCCGCGTTCGCAATGCCCAGACCACTTAACCCTCCGCATTCGCACCTCAACCTTTGCGAAATCACAGAAGAAATTACCCAGCACCCTAAATTTGCCTATGCGAACGCGATTCCCCTCCCGCGAACGCATATGGCGAAATCCCTCTGCAGAAACACCAGCAAATACAACAAAATCTCTAAGTCCAAAGGTGCTCGTTTGAGCATCCGAAATACACCAGAGGCCCTCGGGACCTCAACCAAACCTACCAACATATCCCATAACATCATTCAAACTTAGTCGAGCCTTCGAAACACCAAAAACAACATCAAAACACCAAAATCACCCCGAATTCAAGCCTATGAACTTTGCATTTTCTAATTTCCACCAACGATGCCGAAACTATTCAAAACACCTCTGATTGATCTGAAATTTTGCACACATATCCAAAATGCTATTACGAACCTGTTCCCACCTCCAGAATTCCATTCCTACCCCGATAGCCTATTTTCCACTACCGACCGGAAATCACCAAAAACTAACTTTCGCCAATTCAAGCCTAATTCTACATCGGACATCACAAAAATATTTCGAACACACTCCTAAGTCCCAAATCGCCTAACGAAGCTATCCGAACCATAAAAGATGCATTCCGAGGTCGTTTACCAATAAGTCAACTCCCAGTTGACTTCTCCAACTATTAAGTTACTTTTAGAGACTAAGTGACTCAATTCTCACCATAACCATTCTGAACCCGAGCCGACTGAATCTAACACATCATAACAATATAACCAACCTATGACAAGGCAATAACAATAAATATCATGCAGATTCTACGTAACGACTGACCGGGTCATTACATGATTGATGCCCTCATTCTTTTCATATCTTTTTTGATTTCATCCTGTTGCTATTATACTTGCCGCAAAATATCCCTAATATATGCATCACGTTCCATATGTTGTACTTCATTGCCCCTATCAAACTCACAAACACTGTTAACAAGATAATAATAAGGTCTAAAAGAAGAATGAAAAGAATTAGGACAACTATCCCAATGGCCATCTTGACCACCAAACATATTACAAATATTCCACTCAAAGGATTGAGATACAGCGCCAAAAACGTGTTGCGGCCAAACGCACATGCAAGTATACGCGGTCGTCAAGTAATAAAGTGACTAAAAGTCGGATGTCGAACCCACGAGGACTTGTGATTAACTATCAACTACATTAAACTATCCTAATTATCTAAACAAGAATTAAAATTATAAGTATTTGATTCTAATCTAATTAAAATAAAAAGAAAACAAATAATGAACTCTGAACAGAGGAAGAGCAGATTTTTTATTATCAATGTGATGAAAACTATGTAGCGTTATGGGCTATCTAACATTCCTATTGTATTCTTCACTTGAATTGACTAACTAATTTATCTATTTTATTGGTTAATATGGTTAATATTTCTCATAAGAATCTGTCGAGTTATTACTCGCCTATTCAAACTAACCTAATGCCTATATGTCTATGAAATTATAACTAGCAAGAACTCATTTATAATTCTTGTAAATAAACCAAGCAAGGCAACTAGGTACATGTCTATCCTAACCGCAAATTCGTTCCCCGATGCCCAGGTTCAAGAACTTGCTCTACTCAATCTTATCTGCAATCTAGAATTCCCACTTTCGAGTTCAATTCAGGATTCGTTGGTAGTATTCAACTGGTGATCAAGAAATCAAATAATTAAGCGCAAGATTGAATAAATAAACCAATATGATAAATCAAGAAAGCAAAATCAATATCCGAAAAGCAATAGTCATGAAAGAACCACAACCCTAGAATGTGAACTTTATCTCCACATAGACATGGTAGCAAAACAACAAATCATACAAAGAAACATAAATATACTAAGTTTGACGGAAGAAAAGATGAAATCGGGCCTCCACGGCGGCTATATGCTTATGTTTTCCTCTCATAAACGTCCTCCCTTGGTCAAACGTTCCTCTCCAAAACGTCATCCCCCCTTCCAAAATAGGTTTAGGACCCCTTATATACAAGTTGGGGGGGGGGGGGGGGGGGGGGGGGGGGGAAAAAGGAGACCCCGCCA
>ML271956.1:1449-28041 GCA_005239495.1 Nicotiana undulata | reverse complement strand
GGGGGGGGGGGGGGGGGGGGGGGGTGTAGGGCTGGAATAATCAAGCCCCGGACAAAATAGGACAAGTTTATGTTTTGAGCATCTAGGGCAGCATGTGGCGCTGGCCCTAGCGCTCAGCTTTTCAGCATTCTGTTTTGAGTGCCACATGTAGCTCCCCATGCTTCCTATGGCCCTCAAATGTGCACTTTTGCCTTTTATTCCCATTTTCTCTCCAATTCGCGCTCTTTCGTCCCAAATCGCATCCGAATGATTCTTACACATAGAAATACCACAAATTCGCACAAATTATTATATTATACATCTCAAATCTACGAGACATGAGAAAAATGTGAGGAAATATACATCAAAATATTCATACATTAATCCAAATTATTACTCTCATTTATTCTCTTAGAGATATTGTGTTCGGAGGCAGGCTTGTCATCTTCTTCAATTTCAATTGCTACTCTTAATATTTATTTTATCTCTTTATCATTGTTTGAATCAAATCAATTCAAGAAATACCACAAATTCGCACAAATTATTATATTATACATCTCAAATCTACGAGACATGAGAAAAATATGAGGAAATATACATCAAAATATGCATACATTAATCCAAATTATTACTCTCATTTATGCTCTTAGAGATGTTGTGTTCGGAGGCAGGCTTGTCATCTTCTTCAATTTCAATTGCTACTCTTAATATTTATTTTATCTCTTTATCATTGTTTGAATCAAATAAATTCACTTGTCTATTAACCATGTGACAAATTCAACTGTACCATTTTATGGGTAAATAACTTACACAAAGAATACATGCATCATGGATCACAACTATGGTAGTACGTCAACAGTCTAGTTGGAACTATTGAAAGGAATTTTGGATTGCCTCGATGCTAAATGATTTGAAGCCTTGTTTCTTGCTTTGACACATCTGCAAATTTCAGTGCTCCTGAACATCTCCTTGGCGATATCTTTACAAACTTTCTTGTTAATTTCGGGCAAGATTTTACGGCATTATATTGGATTGTATTGGTAAAAGTTGAACTAGACATGTGACTGGCACAGAAATTAACATGTGGCACACATACTAGGGCTTTCTGGGCCACTCCGAATTGAAGGCGTCTAGTCGAAGATCGAAGAACTATCCAAGAAGTTCATCCCAGAGTTGTCACACCTATACTTGATTATACCATACAATAATATGTCATACTAATAATCACCAACATCCAATTTGGCAAGCCCTTCAAACCAACGAGCTCCGAGATATTTGGAGTTCTACATTAAGTCTTCAGTAGTTATAATTTCACTAGGAACAATGTATTAGGTATGTTAATAATGCTCGTAATGGCTGGGCGTGATATTAGGAAACAGTTACAACTAGATTATCCTCTAAATATTCTCATTCCCAAACATTGTAACCCATTCTGGTTCTAAGTCATTGCAACGACCCAACCGGTCATTTAGAGTTCTAGGGCCTCATTCCCCTATTTGAGACTTTTTGTAGGTTCATTTAATATTTTATGGCTTGCAGGTATGGGTGGTTCGGGTCCCTAGAAATCAAAATGATTTGGAATGCTTTGTTCCTAACAAGAGGCCTTAAGTTAAGAGATTTTACCAAGTTAACATTTTGGGTAAACAAGCTCGGATTTGTGGTTGGAAGATTATGATAAGTTCGTATGATGATTTTGGATTTGTACATAAGTTCGATTTAGCACCCTGAGGGCCACGGGTATGATTAAGAAGTATCTTTTTTAAGTTGGAACATGAAGAACTTAAGAGAGTTCATAGCTTGGTTTGGACCTTGATTCTTAGTAGTGATGTTTCCATATGTCTTTTGATCCCTTTGACAAGTTCGTGTAGGATATATGGACTAGACGGAATTGTTTGGAGGGGTTATGGGGTGTTCGAGTGAGTTTTGAGGTGTTCAGGAGAGATTTGAGAATGTAAAAAAATTGCAGCAGATAGGTGGATGAGGCAGGAGGGGACACAGCCAGGGATGCGTCGCATTCGGTAGGGCGCCAATTCCTAGGAGCACTTTGGCTGAAATTTCAGCTTTCTCTTATAAAGCCTCATTTTGTACATAGTCTTTACTTTATTATTTTGAAAACAACAAAGAGCATATTTCAGAGATTATTGAACGAAATTTCATCTATATCATTGGGGTCAGAAACCCTAACCTGGATCTACAATTAATACTTGGATCTAAAAGAGAAAAATAGGGGTTTTGACTTGAAAATTATGAAAGTATGATTTTGATTTTGGACATCGATTTGGACTGGGATTTAGAAACTAATAACATATTTGGACTCATGAAGTTAAATTAGGCTTTTGTTTATGGTTGACTTTTGAGATTTGGCTGAAGGTCGAAGCTTTATCATTTGAAATTCATTTCAATAGCTTTATTTGATCTTGTTAAGTATTCTTTGGCTATAATTTCAACATTTAAAGGCCGACGATAGTGGAAAAGGTATTTTAGAAGGTTGAAGCCTACTTTGGAGATTTTAAGTATCCTAGCTAACATACTTGAGAGAATTTTCTTCAAATGAATTTATGTGTTATATGCAGTGTGTTTGGAGGTAACTTTATACAAGGTGAAGAGCATATATGCGAATACCGAGGTTATACAATGTGGGGATAGATTGTGGGCTACTTTATCCTGTGTTTTAATATATGTTCTACTTGTGATGTGCCTTATTTGTTGTATGACTATTTGAGCATCCTTATTCATGCTAGAAATCATGTCTAGGCTTTTGATTCCTTATTTGGTCATGGTGTGCTATTTTGTAAGTTAGATTACATGTTATATTTGTCGTCATACTTTATACATATGCATACTTCTCTACATGTTTATCTCCCCTTCCATATGCATCACGCATACTTATCTATTATTCATATGCTTACATCCCTACATATAATTCTCTTATATGGATTGTGGTTAGCTGAATATTTCATGCAATTGTTATGATTATGGCACAATGGGATACTTCGTGTGATTATTATGATTATTGAACAACTGTTTATTCTGTATAGATTGACTATTGGTTTTTGAGATATTGATATTTGATATGGCGCATGGATATGGATACATTCCTTCTGAGTCATATGATTATCCATGTTACATTAGATAATGTATACGTAGTACTGTAAGACACCGGGGAGGTGAAAAATGTAATTTTTTTAAATTTTATCATACATGGACATTCTAGACTCATGTAAAAGCATTCATACAAATGCAAGTTGTTGCATATCATATCTAAATGCAAATTTTGGTGCCTTGATTTATGTTTTTGATTATTTTATCTGAAATGCATGCTTATTTTCTCTTGCTTTAACTATGTTTATCTCATACCATTCCTGGATACATATCTATCATTGTGTATGCTTATGAACTGTGTAGGTCATGGAAAATGGGTATCTTTTATCAAAACCTCGCAACTAATTTGTTGGGTTTAGATGATACTATTGAATACACGTTGTCTTTCGTACTCATACTATACTTTAACTCTTTTTGTGTAGATCCTGGCATTGGCCCCAGTGGTGTTATGAGAAGCTTATGAGTGTGACTTAGAGACTTCCTAATGAGATACTGTACTGCGATTCACAGCTTATGGAGTTCCCCTCTATCTTATCTACTGTTTCTTATTCTGGAAAATATATTTTATATTTTGAGATTATGTTGTATTCTATTTAGTGGCTCATGACTTGTGCTACCTGTTCTTGGGAATTGATGTAGTAGGTTTACACTTTAATGTTGATTTCAGATTTGTTACTTTACTTATCTATATTATAATAGTTGATCATCTTTGATATTATCTCGTTATGGCTATTTTTGTGTGTTGTTTGCCGCGATTGAATTAGGTGACATCATGACCATGGTGGAATTGAAGTCGTAACAGTTGGTATTCGAGCCCTAGGTTGATGGGTTTTATAAGCCATGAACATGTCTAGTAGAGTCTTGAGGATCGAGATGGAGACGTCTATACTTATCTTCAAGAGGCTACAAGTATTTAGGAAGGTTATCTTTCTTTCATTCCTTACTTGTGTATTTGTTACGGCCTAATGTTTGAATATTTTCTATTCTATCCTCTCACAAGTAGTGAGAATACAAGCATCAAAAGCTATTGAGCAAGAGACACTACCCTAGGCTAGAGCCGGGGGAGGTAAGGGTGGGGGTAGAGTTGGATCTTAGACCAGGGCACGTAAGACAACTTACATGAGAGGTGGAGCACCCACAGATGCTCGTGGTCATATAAAGCTGCTTTAGTTAAGGCACTTACAGTTCTATAGGTAGATCAAGTCCCACACTAGATTATTCTACCAGGTTCCAATATAGGTTCCCAAGGGCTTTATTGCTATTCTAATGCCTTAGGAGACTATGGTTCGAATTCTGAGCTTTTTTAAGGTTACGTCACACGCGTGAATGCTTCATGTGGCCCCAAATACTTCTCAGTCTGGAGAGGGAGCCCAAAGCCCACCTACTCATACCCCATCACAGGTTACTACTGTGCTTTAGACTCTAGGATTCCACTGATTGGGGTAGTTTAGCCTATTATTGCAGAACTACCAGAGGTTAGGCTTGCTATGACTATGGAGGGAAGAAAATTATGGATCCATTCCAGAAGTTCCTCTGTATTTTAATGGTGATCCCACAATTGTCGCTTAGGACTTCTTAGACTTTTGCCATGAGATTCTGAGTAGTTTGGGCCCTTGTGGAGTCCAATTGGGTCTATTTAACTATTTTCTAGTTGAGAGGACCAACGAATAGATAGTGGTAGACTTATGAGCGGGTACCACCATGGTCACTTCCTCTCACTTGTACTCAATTTTCGACTCTCTTCTTGGAGAATTTTATTCCACTCATAGGAGGGATGAGTTGTGTATCCAGTTTGAACACCTGTAGTAGGATGGCATGATAGTTACATAATATGACATAAGGTTTATCGAGTTATCGCGTTATGTAGCTTTCTCGATTCCTACTGAGACAGAGAAGGAGGGTGGAGGTGGGGATTCATTGAGGGTCTTAATCTTGGAAATAAGCTTAGTATGGACAAAGAGACAGAGACCGGGACCAATTTCTGTCAGGAAATAAAGATAACATGGAGGATTGAGCGTATCCGTGTTAGGGGAGGGGGGTGTTGAAGGTTAAGAGGCCTCATCATTCAGAAGGTTTAATGGTGCCCTCATTTGGGGTAAAAGGAAACTATGTTGGAGTCCGTTTTATTGGCCAATTCACTCTGTACTTTAGACTTCTTATAGTGCTCTAGCCAATCATGGCTCTTATGGTACTCGTTTGAGGCAGGTATTTTACAAAGTACCCCCAGCTTATTATGTAGTGCATATCCAGTTTAGAGATCTTTCACTAGTTATACAGGTCGACAGAGGCAAACTTAGTCCCTATAGACTCCCCAATAGAGAAATTACTTTGAGTGTGGAGATTTAAGGCATACTAAGAAGAGTTTCCCCAGATTGCAGAGTGGTAAATCTCAGCAGGGTACTTATGCTTAATTTCTAACTCTAGTTCTACACTACTTGTCTAGCTAACCAGAGATGGAGGTCAGCCGGCTAGCGGCTGTCCTAGAGGTGGAGGACTAACAAGTGGAGTCAGGCTTGTTTCTGTGCATTTATGGAAGACCTATAGTGGAGGCTTCTAATGCAATTATCACATGTATTGTTTCAGTCTATTGTAGAGATGTCTCAGTGCTATTTGATCCATGTTCTACTTATTCTTGTGTATCATCTTATTTTATATCACATTTGCGTATGTCTCATGATTATTTGGATATTCTTGTTTTTGTGTCTATGCTTGTTGAAGATTCTATTATGATTGATCGGGTTTATCGATCTTGTGTGGTAACTATTGATGGGTACAATATGTTGGTGGATCTATTGTTGTTGGATATGATAGATTTTGAGGTGATTAATGGCATGGACTAGTTATCTCTACATCATGCTATCTTAGATTGTCATGCCAAGATTTTGAATCTAGCTATGCCTGGATTGCTTAGGTTGGAGTGGAAAGGGTCACTTGGTCACTCTACAAGTAGGGTGATTTCATTTTTGAAGGATCAAAGTATTGTTGAGAAGGGGTGTAGCATATTTTTCTTTCATTCGGGATATTAGTGTTGAGACTCCTCCTATGGATTCGGTACTGGTTGTGAAGGAGTGTCTGAATGTGTTCCCTATGGATCTACTAGTATGCCACTGGATAGAGATATTTATTGTGTCGATTTGGTGTGGAACACTCAGCCTATATCTATTTCACCAGATCGTATGGCTTCAACCGAGTTGAAGCAGCAATTGTAAGAGTTGCTTGATAAGGGATTCAATAGACTGAGTGTTTTATCTTGGTGTGTGCCAGTGTTGTTTGTGAAGAAGAAAATTGTACCATAAGGATGTCCCTTGATTATCAACAATTGAATAAGGCTACCTTTAAGAACAAGTATCCATTTCCTTAAATTGATTATTAGTTTGATTAGCTTCAATGCTAAGGTGTTCTCTAAGATTGACTTTAGGCATATCCCTAAGACGGCTTTTAGGATTCATTATGGTCATTATGATTTCTTGGTGATGTCTTTTGTCTTGACTAATGCACCAACGATATTTATGGACTTGATGAATAATGTGCTCAAGCCTTATTTAGATTCTTTTGTTATAATGTTCATCATATTGATGATATCTTAGTTTACTCACATAGTATAGAGGATCATAAGCAACATTTGAGGATTGTGCTTCATATTTAAAGGTAACAGAAGCTTTATGCTAATTTCTCCAAGTGCAAGCTTTGGTTAGACTCAATTGTATTCTTGGGTCACATGGTGTCAGGTGATGATATTAGGGTTGATTCTAAGAAGATAGAAATAATTTAGAATTGTCCTAGACCTAATACAGCTAGGAGATTTAGAGTTTCTTAAGTTGGCATGATATTACTGTCCTTTTGTTGAGGAATTTTCATCCGTTGCAGCCTCATCGACCAATTTGACTCAAAAAGATATTCCTTTTAGATGGTCTAGTTAGTGTGAGAAGCAAACTCTCAAGACTGCTTTGACTACAACTCTAGTTGGTGTTACCATGGGTTAAGGTTATAACAGGTGTATTATGATACTTCATGTACTGGTCTTGGGACTGTATTGATCAAGTTCGTGATTCGGAGTTGGCAGGTACAATGTATGCACTTAAGGTTTGGAGGTACTACTTGTACGGTGTGTCATGTGAGATCTATACTAATCATAGTAGTCTTCAACATTTGTTTAAGTAGATGGATTTCAATTTAAGGCAGTGGAGGTGGTTAGATATTTTGAAAGATTATGACATTTTTGTATCATGCGGATAAGGTGAACGTGGTAGAAGATGTCTTGAGTAGAAAGGCGGAGAGTATGGGTAGTTGCATTCATTCCACCTGAGTAGAGGACTTTGGCTATAGATGTTTAGGCCTTAGCCCATAGATTTTTGAGATTGGATATTTCTTAGCCTAATAAGGTTCTTGCTTGTATTGCTGTGCATTTGTCCTTGTTGGAGCACATTGAGGCTCACTAGTATGATGATCCCTATTTGTTAGTGATTAAGGATACAATGCAGGGAGGTGATTCTAAAAAGACTATCATTGGAGAAGTTGGTGTTATGCAACTATAGAGTCAATTGTATATTCCTAATGTTGATGGTTTGAGAGCCGCAGATTGGAAGAAAAATTAAGTCTACTTAAAGGCTGAGAGGGAAGAGGAACTTTGAGAGTTACATCAGCTAAGTAAATCAAGAGTCCAGTTATTAGACCTTGATGATTATAGAAATTGTGACTTAGAACATTGCACAATCACACCTAATAGAAGAAGTATAAGAGAGATAGTACAACGACCATATTCTATAACAAATCTCTAATAAATCCAGTTAGAAGCGTACCAGATTTAAAAATAACAAAAGATGGAGTAGAGATGACAGGCTAAATATGTTCCCCCACTATTGGGGGACTCCGAGACATTACCAAGGCGAGGGAGCATCATTTTTACCATCCGAGTAAAGATCACAAAGGACAACAAAGCCGTAATCTAAAATACTATAGAGATAAGAGGACATGACATGAGACGAGTGACATCATGTGGTCGGTATATCCTAGATGATTGTGGACTATAAAGTATAACATGGATGAACGACTCTCCAGATCGACCGTTCAGCTCAAAAGTGTCTGTTAGGACAAGCTATGCTAAAAATGGAAATGTGCGAGCTTCTACAGAAGTACAACAATTTAAAAGATCAAGAATATGAGTGAGCTAAGATGACAAGTCAAATCTAATTTTTTACGAGACCGGGATAACTTAGGAGGATAGAATAGGAGGTTGAGAAGTTGAAGCCTATCCTAAGTTACTCACTCCTCAGGCGGAGCAAAAATATATGTTTATCTCTATACAAGGTGACAAAAGGGTTGAATAGCAATGTTACAAGTACCAAGATGATAACTAAGCTTAAGAAAAGTAAAGAGAGAACTATGAGAGCCAAAGTTACAATTTTATTTGGTTCTAAGTGCATCAGAGTAAAAATTAGGCAAAATACATCGACAACTTCGTAAAGTTGTCCACAATTTTCACCCAGACACTCCATCTTAACTCCGTTGCATTTGAACACTTTAACTGAGTATTAAATGTGTTATTTAGACACAAAATTAATATGCATCCAAACGCAAAAGATATGTGTAACTCACATGCCAGAGTGAATAATAAGATGGAGACACGTGGATTTAGCTTAAACAAATAAAACAAAAGTTTCGGAAACAAGAAAATTCAAAAGAAAACAAAAACTCCACCCCCACCCCCTCGTCGTCTTCCTCACGACCCCCCTCCCCTCCGTCTTCTTCTTCAAAATGAAAGAACGAAGAACCCCATGTGGTCTTCTCCACAGACTCACTCATGTTCCTCCTAATCTCCATTTCCAACCTCTATAACATTAAAACAAGCATAAAACATAGAAATCAACTAGTAACAATTTCCCTATCATGAAGGATAAACCCCAAATTGTTGGAAAATAAATCCACCACCAACGAACATTAGTGGTTTAATTTATTTCCAATGGCCAAATTAGGAGCTTCCAGAGATACCCATGTCACTTGGATAGGGTCTGTAATGAAGATTTTAGTGATTCCCCAAAGTAAAAGCACTTTCAACAAGCTCGTCGGTGCCTGAAAATCCATGTTTCAAATCTGAAAAAGCTATTCAAAAGGTTTTATGTGGATATTGACCTCGTATATGAAGGTAGAAGGGTTGAAATTGGGTGGGAAGCACGACGGTCTGTAGATTGAATTAGGGGCTTTAGTTTTTTATGAAGAGGGTGCATGGATTGGTGAAATGGGATCTGGGCATGGTGAAATAGGGTAGCAGGTCTTTAATAGTGGCTAATTGGAGAATAAAGAATTTGAGTTGAGAAAAGAGGAGAGAGACGAAGAAGAATAAAATTGTGAAATATTCAGGCTATCTTCACTTATTCGGGCAATGAAAACTAAAGCATACCATGGTGAGAATTTTTTTTAAAAATAAAAACAAATTTCTCATGCTTTGAAAAAAGGTATAACAAACGCACAATGCCACATCACCAAATTGTGTTTAAATGACACTATAATTCCCAGTTAAAGTGTTCAAATGGAACATACTTAAAATAAAATATCTAAGTGAAAAGTGGGGACAACTTTAAGGGGATGTCGATGTATTTTGCCCAAAAATTATACGATGACCAAGCTCGTAGAATAAAAATTCCTAAACTACTAATGTATGGAAAGTCATAGATGACAGGGTATTACTAAAGATGCTGCCCACAAAAGACCTCATGAGATTTGGTAAGAATGGAAATCTTAGCCCGAGATATATGGGGTCTTATAGAGTCATTTGACGAATAGGTAGAATATCTTATGAGCTTGAATTGCCTCCAGAGTTAGAGTCAATTCGTTATCCATGTTACGCAAGTGCATTGGAGATCCTTCAGGTTTTTCCAATAGATGATGTTCAAATTACAAAGGATCTATCCTGCGAAGAGATTCCTATGGCTATTTTAGACCGATCCTTTAGGTAGCATCCATGAAGGTATTATGTAGGAATAAGAACATTGAGGAAATGATGTGGGAATCCATAGAGGAGATAAAATCTAATACCTCCCACCTATTTCAAACTAAAGATATGGATCGAGATGGGATATTATAGCATGACCTGATACAAACAAGTAGGTCATGAGGTGAGCTCTTATTTTTTTACTTGCAGTACTTGCGATTGATGGCCGTGTGAGTCCAAGTGTTGCTATTTATATATATTGTCTCTATGTGGCATGTATAGCATTTTTTCTGGCTATGTGTAGATTGGTTTTAGTCTAGTGTACAAAGGATACTCTGGAAAACATTTCGCAAGTCTCTAAGAGTTAACATTCGACAATGAATGTTCCTAGGGAGGTAGGATGTTACACACTGTAAGTTCATGTTAGCATGCGTCTTAAGTGAAACAATAGAAGCCAGAGAATTTAATGACTTTTACAAATATAATGATGAGTTAAAACAGGTGTTAAGGAAGTATCGTGAGGGTTGAAGGCTAAACAAACGAAACATGTTACAACCAGTACTTTTATGGTAAAACTAGGAGTTCTTAATATTCTAAGGAGGTCATATTTTATATATGTGAATCATATAATGTTCGTATATTGAGTTTTGATATCAAACAAGTTGTAAAACAAAAGTCGGCAAAAGTTATTACAAGTTACGTTCATAATTTTGCAGATATTTAGGTTTAATGTAACCGAGATTTTTACCCAATAAACTTGGATTTACAGGTTGATCCACTAACCAATGAAGGTCTATGCGTTTAGTTTCCAACGCATTAAACCGTTTGTCAATGGGACGTCATAGTATAGAGATATTCGCATTTTCGCGAGATTGCACCGTTAGCCCCTTTGGGACCCACTTAGGTGTGGAAAATTCTCAAAATGTATAAAGTGGTAGAACAATTTGGAGACCTCATGTCAATTCCTAAACTCCCTAAAACTCTCTTTGAAGGTTCTAACATAGTTCAAGAGCTAATCCTAAGGTGCTCAAAGTTAATCAAACACTAGAAACCATGTGGTGTTCATAGATTTGTTGTTCATCTTCTAGTGGCTGTTTTGGGAGATTTCTTCATGGTGAAGTAAACTTCAGTAGGATATTTTATTGGTGATTTAAAGTGATATTATGAATCTTCTACTTGTTCTTGAGTTTATCTAAGTCATAGCAATGTTCTTAAAGAACTTGTAAGATAAAAGGAGTATAAATCATGTTTGATATGTTCTAGCTGTTGGACTGTTTTAGGATGTTTTTGAGCTATATCGTGGCTGGAAAATGTAACGACCCGGTCGGTCGTTACGTAGAACGTGCATTATTTTCATTGTTTCTGCCTTATCGTAGCTTGGTTAGACTGTTCATGATATGATAGAATTGATTAGCTCGGGTTCAGAGTGATTATAGAAGGAATTTAGGCACTTAGTCTAAAAAAATAGCCTTAGAATTGGAAAAGTCAACCCGGAATTGACTTATTGGTAAATGACCTCGGAATGTGGATTTTATGGCTAAGATATCTTTGTTAGGAGATTTGGGACTTAGGAGTGTGTTCGGAATATTTTTGTGATGTCCGGTGTAGAATTAGGCTTGAATTGGCGAAAGTTAGTTTTGGCGATTTCCGGTCGGCAGTGGAAAATAGGCTACCGGGGTCAGAACGAAATTCCGATAGTTGGAACAGGTTCGTATAGTCATTTTGGATATGGCTGCAAAATTTTAGGTCAATCGGAGTTGTTTTGGGTAGTTTCGGCATCGTTGGTGAAATTTAGAAATTTCAATGTTCATAGGCTTGAATTCGATGAGTTTTGGAGTTCTGATGTTCCAAAGGGTCGACTAAGTTTGAATGATCATATATGATGCATCGGTATGTTTGGTTGGGGTCCCGAGGGGATCGGGCCTGATTTCGGGTGGCAAACGAGGAATTTGGACTTGGCAAAATGCAGCTTTAGCTGCTGTTCTGATTTTTTCGCACCTGCGGAAGGGGAGCCGCAAGTGCGGTCCCACAAGAGTGGACTTGGCTCCGCAGGTGCGAGAATGGACCGGGTTGAGGAGTTCCGCAGGTACGAGGAATTGGTCGCACTTGCGATGTCGCAGGTGCGGAAGGAGTATCGCAGGTGCGAAATTGGGATACCCCAGGGGAGATCGCAGGTGCAGAAGAAGTATCGCACCTGCGAAGTCGCAGGTGCGGGAGAAGCATCGCACCTACGAAGCCGCAGGTGCGAGTAAGCTATCGCTAGTGCGAGATCACTGGACAGAAGGAATAAAAACCAGCCTTCGCAAATTTTAACCATTTTTCTCAATATGTTATCCGGGTTTGAAGCTTTTGAAGGGTTTTTAATGAGGGAATTCGATAGTTCTTCGTGGAGGTAAGATTTTCGGACTCTAAACTCGTTAATACATGATTAAAGGTCGGATTAATGGTTGAAAAGTTGGGAAAAATCAGTGAAAAGGGGTAGTTAGGGCTTGGGATTAAGAAGCTTTAGAATGAGGATTTGAGGGGTCATTTGGACTCCGATTTCGGTGTTCTTGGTATGTATAGACTCGTGGGAGGATGAGGATTCTTGTGCTGTAAATTTTATCAAATTCCGAGACGTGAGCCCGGGGGCTGGGTTTGATCAATTTCGGGATTTTTGAGTATTTTTGATAGGTTTTGATTAAGATTCAGCTCTTAGCATATAATACTGATGTACACTTGATTGTTGGTAGATTTGGACTGCTCGGAGGTCGTATTTTGAGGCAAGGGCACTGCGGAGTAGTGTTTTAGCCAGTTTTGAGGTAAGTAACGTCTTCAACCTTGGAACTGATGGTTCGAAACCCCAAATTACCTGATAATTAATGTTAATTAAGGTGACACACGTGCCAAGTGACAGGCACGCGGGCGTTCACTGAATGTTGGTGGCCTGGCTCACCCCATGGCACTGCCTAAGGGTTGTTTCATACTGATATTGGTATTGTGAAGGTAGAGATTTCCTTGAACATATTAGAAATCATTATAAGTGTAATTGCTAAGGCTTCATGCCAATGTGTTTAGACTAAAACGGTCAATTGTTGATGTCTCTATCTGTAGTTATTTACTACCATGCACTCAGTCCTGTTGTAGCATACATCTTAATGCCTCCTTCTCAACAGTTGTTAATTATATTGTATTATTATTTTTTGGGCTGAATTATACATATTTTAGAGCATTGTGAGTGAGACTTGAAAGTATTAACTGAGTGAGGCCTAGAGCCGGATTTTTGAGACAGTTATGAGATCGGACTACACACCGCAGCAATCCTTGAATCATACCTTTGTTGGTTTGATATATCGCTTGGGCTTATAGGAGCCCCTCCGGAGTCTTTACACCCCCAGTGAGCGCACAAATATTGAGGGATGGATCTTCCCTAGACATGGATCTTGTCCGAGTGATATATTCTGGAGATGGATCTTCTCCGTGGTGTCTTGTTTCGGAGATGGATCTTCTCCGTGGGGTTGGATTGGCCTATCTTTTTCCTCAGTACCGAGTGACTATGTCACTGTGTTAATCCATATTCTGGGATGGATTTTCCCTGGGTCTGATGGACAATTCGAGTACTGAGTGGACTTCCTTATGAGAGTGGATACTGTATACATAACATTCCTGATTTTTCACGAACATATGCAAGTTTACAGACATAAATCGGTGCATTTCGCTTACTTTCTACTATATTACTGTCATGTTCAAACTATATGTTGTTGTTCAAATTATCGGAGGTTTAGTCCGTCACTACCTCTCAGCCCATAGGTTGTTTTCGTTACTTATTGAGTTGGTGTACTCACGTTATACCCTGCACCTTGTGTGCAGATCCAGGTACATTGAGATCCAGCTCTGGTCAGTGAGTCGCAGCAGTTTCATCGGAGTTGACGAGGTAGCAGCTGGCGACCGTGATCTCGTCATCTCTTTCTTTTCTACCTGTCGTATTTACTTTCAGACTATGTTGGTCATTTCTTTTGGGTCTTGTTTATGAATTTGTAGCTCGTGACTGCGTGACACCGGATCCGGGATTGTAGGATTTGAGTTTTGTTTTCCACAAATTGTTTCCAATTTTTGATTTACTATTATTATTGACCTCGAATTTATTAAAAAGGGTATTCTCTGTGATAATTGAACTTAGATTCGTTATAGATAGGTGGCTGGCCTGGTTCCACGACAGGTGCTATCACGACTCCAAAATTGGGTCGTGACAAGTTGGTATCAGAGCTCTAGGTTGAATAGGTTTCACCAGTCATGAGTAGGTTTAGTAGAGTCTTGCGGATCGGTACGGAGACGTCTGTACTTATCTTCGAGAGGCTACAGAAACCTTAGGAAAATTCCACATCTTTGAATTCAGTCGTGCGACTCTGTTGAACTCGGGAACTAAACTTCTATTGTTTTCATTCTCTCACAGATGGTGAGGACTCGTGCTACCGGTAGAGGTGACCAGGCACTAGCAAGAACAACTAGAGGTCGAGGCCGTGGCGGAGGGAGGGGTGCATCCCGCACAACAGCTGGGGAAGCACCTATGGACCCTCCCGTTGCTCAGGATCAGGTCCCCGCAACTGAGATTCCAGTGGGGCAGGCTCAGGCACCAGCAGTGCCCACAGTGATTCCGGGTCTTCAGGAGACCCTATCTCAGATTTTGACGGGGTGCACCAGTTTGGCACAGGCCGTTGTAATGTCCACTACTGCTACTACTTCTCAGGTCGGGGGAGGCATTCAGAATCTAGCTGCCCGGACACCTGAGCAGGTCATCCAAGGACTTCAGACACCTGGGGCAGTCCCAGCACAACCGATTGCTCCGGTACAGGATTATGTGGTTCCGGCCTTAGCTGATGATGAGCAGCGTAGGTTGGAGAGATTCAACAGGCTCCAGCCTCCTACTTTTACTGGTACTGAGGGCGAGGACGCCCAGGTCTTCTTGGACAAGTGTCAGAGGATACTACGCACATCAGGGATACTAGAGGCCAGCGGAGTTCCATTTACTACTTTCTATTTCTCAGGAGCTGCACTTGCTTGGTGGGAGGCCTATGAGAGGCGTAGACCCGCTAATGCAGCGCCCCTTACATGGCACCAATTCTCCATTCTCTTATTGGAGAAGTATATACCACAGTCCCGCAGAGAGGAGCTGCGTAGAGAGTTTGAGCAGTTGCATCAGGGAGACATGACTGTGGCGCAGTATGAGATTGAGGTTCTCTGAGCTAGCCCGTCATGCCATCTGGCTAGTTCCCACAGACCGAGAGAGGATCCGGAGGTTTGTTGACGGTCTTACTTATCAGTTACAGATCTTTCTGACCAGGGAGAGGGTATCTAGGGCTTCTTTTGAGGAGGTAGTTGACATAGCCAAGGAGATTGAGTCAGTGCGCCTCCAGGAGCGTGTTGAGAGGGAGACCAAGAGGCCTCGAGGATCTGGTAGTTATGGTGGTGGTCACTCAGGAGGTCAGTCTCAGTATAGCAGAGGTCGTCCATTCAGACCTCCTCAACCAACTCGTCCAGTTTACAGCAGTACTTCATCAGGACACAGTCCCCGTAGTTCTCATCCGGGCCGTTCATCATTCAGTGCACTTCTAGGCCAGAGCTCATCCAGGCCACAGTCAGTTCAGGGTTCTTCAGCACATGGCTCTTCAAGCAGCTACTCTGGTTCCAGGGGTTCCCTTCAGACCCCACCGTCTTTTGCTGAGAGGGGTTGTTTTGAGTGTGGGGATCCCGGCCACATCAAGAGGTATTGTCCCTGCCTTTCTGGTAGTTCTTATCAGCAGAGGAGCCAGCCTCCAGCTTCAGCACCAATTTCTACACCACCCGCCCAGGCAGCCAGGGGTGGAGGTCAGTCAGTCCGAGGTTGCCCTAGAGGGGGAGGTCGATCAGGTGGAGGACAGGCCCGTTTCTATGCACTTCCGGCCAGACCAGATGCCATAGCTTCAGATGCAGTGATTACAGGTATTATTTTCGTATGTCACCGAGATGCTTCGGTATTGTTTGATCCTGGTTCTACGTATTCATATATTTCATCATACTTTGCACATTTCTTGGATATGCCCCGTGAGTCCTTGATTTTAGCTGTTCATGTGTCGACTCTGGTGGGGGATACCGTTGTGGTGGACCGGGTGTACCGGTCTTCTGTTATATCTATTGGGGGTTTGGAGACCTGGGCAGACTTATTATTGCTTAGTATGGTTGACTTTGATGTGATATTGGGAATGGATTGGCTATCTCCGTGCCATGCTGTTCTTGACTGTCACGCCAAGACTGTGACCTTAGCCATGCCCGGATTTCCGAGAATTGAGTGGAGAGGTTTGGTGGAGTATGCGCCTAGTAGGGTGATTTCCTATCTAAAGGCTCAGCGTATGATTGGGAAGGGATGTGATTCTTATCTGGCCTTGGTGAGGGATGTTAGTAGTGAGACTCCTTCTATTGATTCTGTTCCTGTGGTCCGTGAGTTTTTGGACATTTTCCCTGCAGACCTGCTAGGCATGCCACCTGATAGGGACATTGACTTTGGTATTGACTTGTTACCATATACCCATCCTATCTCTATTCCGCCTTACCGCATGGCCCCAGCAGAGTTGAAGGAATTGAAGGAGCAGCTTCAGGAACTCCTTGATAAGGGGTTCATTCGGCCTAGTGTTTCACCTTGGGGTGCGTCGGTGTTGTTCGTAAAGAAGAAGGATGGTTCTATGCGCATGTGCATTGACTATAGGCAGCTGAATAAGGTTACGGTGAAGAATCCTTTGCCTCGCATTGATGACTTATTTGATCAGCTTCAAGGAGCTAAGGTGTTCTCCAAGATTGACTTGAGATCGGGTTATCACCAGTTGAAGATTCAGGATTCTGATATTCTAAAGACTGCTTTCAGGACCAGATACGGTCACTTTGAGTTTTTGGTTATGTCTTTTGGACTGACCAATGCCCCAGCCGCGTTCATGCACTTGATGAACATCGTGTTTCAGCCTTACCTTGATTCATTCGTTATTGTGTTCATTGATGACATCCTAGTGTATTCTCGTAGCCAGGAGGATCACGCTCAGCATTTGCGGGTTGTTTTGCAGAGGTTGAGAGAGGAGAAACTTTATGCAAAGTTCTCCAAGTGTGAGTTCTGGCTTAGTTCGGTAGCTTTCTTGGGTCACGTGGTGTCTAGTGAGGGTATTCAGGTGGACCCAAAGAAGATAGAGGCAGTGTAGAGTTGGCCCAGACTGTCCTCAGCTATGGAGATTAGTAGTTTTCTTGGCTTGGCGGGTTATTACCGTCGCTTTGTGGAGATATTATCCTCTATTGCTTCACCACTGACCATATTTACCCAGAAGGGTGCTCCATTTAGATGGTCCATTGAGTGTGAGGAGAGCTTTCAGAAGCTCAAGTCAGCTCTGACCACAGCTCCGGTATTAGTTTTGCCTGTTGGTTCGGGTTCTTACACAGTCTATTATGATGCTTCTAGGGTTGGCTTGGGAGCGGTTTTGATGCAGGACGGTAGGGTGATTGCCTACGCGTCCAGACAGTTTAAGGTGCACGAGAAGAATTATCCAGTGCACGATCTTGAGCTAGCTGCTATTGTTCATGCTATGAAGATTTGGCGTCATTATTTATATGGGGTTCAGTGTGAGATTTTTACTGACCATCGCAGTTTGCAGTATCTGCTGAGGTAGAAGGATCCAAATTTGGGTCAGAGGAGATGGTTGGAGCTTCTTAAGGATTATGACCTCAATATCCTGTACCACCCGGGGAAGGCCAATGTAGTGGCCGATGCCCTGAGTCGCCGAGCAGGGAGTTTGGGAAGTCTAGCCTATCTTTCGGCAGCAAAGCGGCCCTTAGCACGTATGTTCAGGCCTTAGCAGGGCAGCTGGTGAGATTGGATTTGTCAGAGCCTCCGCGGGTGTTAGCTAGCATGGCGTCCCGGTCTTCTCTATATGATCAGATTAGAGCACGCCAGTATGATGACCGTCATTTGTTGGTTCTTCAGGACAAGGTCCGTCGTGGTGGTGTCAGGGATGTGACTATTGATGATGACGGGGTTATGAGGATGCAGGGCCGTATTTGTGTGCCCGACGTAGATGGTCTTTGAGAGTCGATATTGGCAGAGGCCCATAGCTCGCGGTATTCAATCCACCCGGGTGCCGCGAAGATGTACCAGGACCTGAGACAGCAGTATTGGTGGAGGCGGACGAAGAGAGACATTGTGGAGTATGTAGTATGGTGCCTCAACTGCCAGCAGGTCAAGTATGAGCACCAGAGGCCAGGTGGATTGCTTCAGGAGTTAGTCATTCCGGAGTGGAAGTGGGAGCGGATCACCATGGACTTTGTAGTTGGGCTTCCACGGACTTCGAAGGGATTTGATGCTATTTGGGTCATTGTGGATCGACTGACCAAGTTCGCGCACTTCATTCCTGTCAGTACTACTTATACTTCGGAGAAGTTAGCTGGTATTTACATCAGGGAGATTGTCCGATTGCATGGGGTCCCAGTTTCTATTATCTCCGATAGAGGTACACAATTCACATCCCGGTTTTGGCGGGCTTTGCAGAGAGGTATGGGTACTCAGGTAGAGATGAGCACAGCATTTCATCCCCAGACCGACGGGCAGTCAGAGCGGACTATTCAGATCCTAGAGGACATGTTGCGTGCTTGTGTGATTGATTTCGGTGGTTCGTGGGATCCGTTTCTACTATTAGCGGAGTTTGCATATAATAACAGTTACTAATCCAGTATTCAGATGGCGCCGTATGAGGCTTTATATAGTAGGAGGTGTAGATCTCCGGTTGGTTGGTTTGAGCCCGGTGAGGCTAGGTTGTTAGGCCCAGATTTGGTTCAGGATGCGTTGGAGGGTGAAGATGATTCAGGAGCGGCTTCGCACGACTCAGTCCAGGCAGAAGAGCTATGCGGACCGGAAGGTTTGGGATGTGTCTTTCATGGAGGGTGACAAGGTACTGCTGAAGGTGTCACCCATGAAGGGTGTTATGAGGTTCGGGAAGAGGGGAAAGCTTAGTCACCAGTTCATTGGTCCATTTGAGGTGATTCAGAAGGTTGGAGAGGTGGCTTATAGACTTGCTTTGCCACCCAACTTGTCTAGTGTTCATCCAGTGTTCCACGTGTCGATGCTCCAGAAGAATGTTGGTGACCCGTCTCATGTCTTAGACTTCGGTACAGTTCATCTCGAGGATGATATGTCATATGAGGTTGAACCAATTGTTATTTTGGCTCGCGAGGTCAGAAAGTTGAAGTCAAAAGAGATAGCTTCACTGAAGGTGCAGTGGAAAGGTCAGCCAGTGGAGGAGGCTACTTGGGAGACCGAGCAGGAGATGCGAAGCAGATATCCTCACTTGTTTGAGACTCCAGGTATGTTTCTAGACCCGTTCGAGGACGAACGTTTGTGTAAGAGGGGGAGAATGTAACGACTCGGTCAGTCGTTACGTAGAACGTGCATTATTTTCACTGTTTCTGCGTTGTCGTAGCTTGGTTAGACTGTTCATGATATGATAGAATTGATTAGCTCGGGTTCAGAGTGATTATAGAAGGAATTTAGGCACTTTGTCTCTAAAAATAGCTTTAGAGTTGGAAACGTCAACCCAGATTTGAATATTAGTAAATGACCTCGGAATGCAGATTTTATGGCTCGGATAGCTTTGTTAGGCGATTTGGGACTTAGGAGTGTGTTCGGAATATTTTTGTGATGTCCGGTGTAGAATTAGGCTTGAATTGGCGAAAGTTAGTTTTGGTGATTTTCGGTCGGCAGTGGAAAATAGGCTATCGGGGTCGGAATAGAATTACGACAGTTGGAACAAATAGTCATTTTGGAAATGTCTGCAAAATTTCAGGTCAATTAGAGTTGTTTTGGGTAGTATCGGCATCGTTGGTGAAATTTAGAAATTTCAATATTCATAGGCTTGAATTCGATGAGTTTTGGAGTTTTGATGTTGTTTTTTATGTTCCAAAGGGTCGACTAAGTTTGAATGATCATATATGATGCGTTGGTATGTTTGGTTAGGGTCTCGAGGGGCTCGAGCCTGATTTAAGGTGGCGAACGGGGAATTTGGACTTGGCAAAATGCATCTTTAGCTGTTGATCTGATGTTTTCGCACCTGCGGAAGGGGATCCGCAGGTGCGGTCCCGCAGGAGCGGACTTGGCTCCGCAGGTGCGATAATGGACTGGGTTGAGGAGTTCCGTAGGTGCGAGGAATTGGTCGCACCTGCGATGTCGCAGGTGCGGAAGGAGTATCGCAGGTGCGGAATTGGGAGACCCCAGGGTAGATCGCATGTGCGGGAGAGGCATCGCACCTGCGAAGCCACAGGTGCGAGATCACTGGACAGAAGGTATAAAAACCAGCCTTCGCGAATTTTAACCATTTTTCTCAGTATTTTATCCGGGTTTGAAGCTTTTGAAGGGTTTTTGAAGAGGGAATTCGATAGTTCTTCGTGGAGGTAAGATTTTCGTACTCTAAACTCGCTAATACATGATTAAAGGTTGGATTAATGGTGGAAAAGTTGGGAACAATCATTGGAAAAGGGGTAGTTAGGGCTTGGGATTAAGAAGCTTTAGAATGAGGATTTGAGGGGTCATTTGGACTCTGATTTCGGTGTTCTTGGTATGTATAGACTCTTGGGAGGATGAGGATTCTTGTGCTGTAAATTTTATTGAATTCCGAGATGTGGGCCGGGGGGTCGAGTTTGATCAATTTCGAGATTTTTGAGTATTTTTGATAGGTTTTGGTTAGGATTCACCTCTTAGCATATAATAATGATGTACACTTGATTGTTGGTAGATTTGGAGCGCTCGGAGGTTGAATTTCGAGGCAAGGGCACTGCAGAGTAGTGTTTTAACCGATTTTGAGGTAAGTAACGTCTTCAACCTTGGAACTGAGGGTTCGAAACCCCAAATTACCTGATAATTGATGTTAATTAAGGTGACGCACGTGCCAAGTGACGGGCACGCGGGCATTCACCGGATGTTGGTGGCCTGGCTCACCCCATGGCACTGCCTAAGGGTTGTTTCATACTAATATTGATATTGTGAAGGTAGGGATTTCCTTGAACATATTAGAAATCATGATAAGTGTAATTGCTAAGGCTTCATGCAAATGTGTTTAGACTGAAACGGTCAATTGTTGTTGTCTCTATCTGTAGTTATTTACTACCATGCACTCAGTCCTATTGTAGCATACATCTTAGTGCCTCATTCTCAACAGTTGTTAATTATATTGTATTATTATTGTTTGGGGTGAATTTAACATATTTGAGAGCATTGTGAGTGAGACTTGAAAGTATTGACTGAGTGAGGTCTAGAGCCGTATTTTTGAGACAGTTATGAGATCGGACTGCACACCGCAACGATCCTTGAATCATACCTTCGTTGGTTTGATATAGCGCTTGGTATTATAGGAGCCCCTCCGGAGTCTTTACACCCCAAGTGAGCGCACAAATATTGAGGGATGGATCTTCCCTGGACATGGATCTTGTCCGAGTGATATGTTCCGGAGATAGATCTTCTCCGTGGTGTCTTGTTCCGGAGATGGATCTTCTCCGTGGGGCTGGATTGGCCTATCTTTTTCCTCAGTACCGAGTGACTATGTCACTGTGTTAATCCATATTCTGGGATGGATTTTCCCTGGGCCTGATGGCCAATTCGAGTACTGAGTGGACTTCCTTATGAGAGTAGATACTGTATACATAGCATTCCTGATTTTTCACGAACATATGCAAGTTTATAGACATAACTCGGTGCATTTCGCTTACTTTCTACTATATTACTGTCATGTTCAAACTATATGTTGTTGTTCAAATTATCAGAGGTTTAGTCCGTCACTACCTCTCAGCCCATAGGTTATTTTCGTTACTTATTGAGTTGGTGTACTCACGTTATACCCTGCACCTTGTGTGCAGATCCAGGTACATTGAGATCCAGCTCTGGTCTGTGAGTCGCAGCAGTTTCATCGAAGTTGACGAGGTAGTAGTTGGCGATCGTGATCTCGTCATCTCTTTCTTTTCTACCTGTCGTATTTACTTTCAGACTATGTTGGTCATTTCTTTTGGGTCTTGTTTATGAATTAGTAGCTCGTGACTGCGTGACACCGGATCCGGGATTGTAGGATTTTAGTTTTGTTTTCCACAAATTGTTTCCAATTTCTGATTTACTATTATTATTGACCTCGAATTTATTAAAAAGGGTATTATCTTTGATAATTGAACTTAGATTCGTTATAGATAGGTGGATGGCCTGGTTCAACGACAGGCGCCATCACGACTCTGAAATTGGGTCGTGACAGAAAATTATGGAGAAAAACTCTGTTTTGTTTTTGTTGATCTTTTATTATGCTTATAGAGAAAGGCATGTGTTGGTTGTGCCTATGAGATTAGTTCGTCGCTCAATAATATGCTATTTTTTCTTTTGGTTGACAAAAGTCCTATTGTTGTTTATTGTTATTGTTGTTTTTGTTATGCCACTGATTGGCTGATTATGAACTTAATTCTAATTTAAATTCGTGTCTGGTTTACGTGGCAAGGGGATTGGTTATGTATTGTTGGTTGTGTTGCTCGATTTGTATGAAAAGAGAAGTGGGAAACATGTTGTTTAGTAATTTGAGGCCAACCTTGTCGCTCATTACATTGTTGTTGAGTTTCTGGCTGGTTATAGTCATTATTATGCCTATCTTAGGCTTGGGAAACTACTAAAATACGGGGAGATGCTGTCCGTTTCTTTATATGAATGACTTATCATTCAGTATACATTGTATACTAGTATTCTCTAAGTTAACGAATGTATTGTCATTGTTATAGTTTAAGGTGCTATTAGAGACAAGTTCATTATTGAGTTCGTATTGACGGTGAGTGGTATGTAATGGCTATCTCCTGTCTTTCATTGGCATGAAACCATAGTAAGTACGAGTTGGATGAATCTTATATGAGAAATGCATATTGTAGTGCTCATGTCTCAATAGTGTTACATCTTTTCATATACTTCCATTGTATCTTATTGAGAGGGTTCCCATCTGCTTTATGTTATTCCATGATGTTGGAAAAAGGCAGAGAGTTACATACGTACCTCCATACATTCTACTATGTGCATGATATGCAAGATCGTATACATATATGTTATGTGGCCTGGTCACTTGGTCAGTGAGAGATACTATTGCCTGGCCTTTTTTTTTTATGGTCGGTGAGAGTTTATATTTGCCTGGCCATTTGGTCAGTGAGAGATATTATTTCCTGGCTACTTGGTCACTAAGAGATATTATTGCCTAGCCTTATGGTCTTGAGAGTTTACGTTTGACTGGCCTTACGGTCAGTGAGAGTTCGTTGTTGCTTGGCCACTTGGTCACTGAGAGATACACCGAGCCCTCTATGTGGCGGGCTAGAAATGATATTATTATATGCATTGTGTTGAGTCGGGAAAGCTAAGTATATCTCAGAGCATTATTTGGCTTCTAGTTTACTATGTACTTCTGTTAAGTTTGAACTTTCAGTTATTTTATTGCCTTCCATGCTCGGTACATTATTTCGTAATAACGTCCCTTTCGACATGGGCGGTGCATTTCATGCCTATAGGTTATGATAGATAGTCGGATAGACCTTCCCGGTAGACAAAGCCAGACATTAGCTTGATTGGTAAGCTACACTCCACCGGAGTTACTAGGTCTAGACGTTGGAGTCTGTTTTGTATATATAGACTTGATGAGTAGGTCAGGACTCTATCTCGACCATGATATAGTTATAGTTTTTTAGTATACCGGCCTTGCCAGCTCTTGTATATGCTCATTTTGTTATTGTTGTTCTAGATGTTTATGGTAGCCTCGTCGGCCTACGCAGTTATGTATATGAGCGTTTGGGTATGTTTACCCTTCAGATAAGATAACTGTTGTTGCACCCTATTTTGCACTAGTCAAAACAAAATACAACTAATGGTTCATCTGAAGTTGATAAAATATTCGCCACCTAATATTTTAAGGACATACGCTTAAGTCAAAAATCATCGTACGAACCTATTGTGAGATTGGATATTTCTAAAGTTCTTGCTTGTATTGTTGCGTATTCATCCTTATTTGAGCCCATTAAGGCTCACTAATATGATGATCCCCATTTGTTAGTGCTTAAGGATATGTGTTGATACCCAATTTTTCCTCAATTGGTCTTTATAACAATTGGTATTTTTCTATAATTTTTTCACATTTTTATTAATTTATTTTTAATTTATCCAGTATTTTTATCTCTAATAATTAATTATAAATTGCATTACAAATGATTTCAAAAACATTTCTTGATTTGATATATCATTTTTGGCCCTATTAAGACCAAATTATTTCGCAATTAGCCAAACCGGCACTATTTGACTATAATTGCAATAACTTTGCAATTATAGCCTAATCATACGTTTTATGCTATTTTTTATCTAATAATTAGTCATTTATATTTTTAAATACTAATTAATTATTTTAATTTAATCTAATAAGCATCAAATTCAATTTTATAATTATTAGCTATTTTTTAAAATTATTTATCTATTTTTCATTGGGTATTTAATAAGTATCCACTTTTATTTCTAAATCCTACCCTAATTAAATCTGGACCCCTACCCATTTAATTAGCCCAAATACCAGGCCCAAACCTTGAAGCCACCCGACCCAATCCCCTTTTAATCTGGACCGTTGATTATTTTTTATCAACGGACCATATTAATTATTACCATAATTAATTCCTAAAGACTACCCCCCCCCCATCATTTGTTACACTCAACCCCTACCCATTTAATTAGCCCAGATACCAGGCCCAAACCTTGAAGCCACCCGACCCAATCCCTTTTTAATCTGGACTGTTGATCATTTTTTATCAACGGACCAGATTAATTCTTACCATAATTAATTCCTAAAGACTCCCCCCCCCCCCCTCATTTGTTACACTCAATCGTCTCTCTGAATCCTCTAACCTCTCTCTCTAAAGGATCCATCTACTAAGTCCTATCTCCCCTTCTCCGGCCACCTCCTCGCCGGAAACCATGGAGGTTCCACCACTCACCAGCCTTATGGCTCCATCATTCACACTTATGTCACTGTTTGAGGCTCTCAAGTGACCCAGAGGCGGTTCACTCCCATCTCCGATCTCATTCCATCTTTCTAGTCGTCTATGGCCGTTCGAGTAAGATCTATCACCCTCCGGTTGAAAGCCGACAAGATTTTGAGTTTTCTTCTTCTTCTCTGGAAACCCTAACCTTAAAACCCTCTGATCTTTCTAGATCTGTAACAGATCTATGGATATTTTGAGGTTTTCACATATTTTCTTCCAAAAAATCTCATGTTTTAAGAACGATTTCTTCATCTTTAAAAAAACTAGGGTTTTTAACCCCTTTCGAAACGCTTGCTCTTCTGATTTTTAGTACTAATCTACGATTCTCAGTATGTTTTAAACGTTTTTTTAAGTCTTCTATTTTTACCCGAGTTATTCTGTTAAAAACGCAATTTTTTGGGTTCTGAGTTCGTCTTGGTTGCTATGTTTAATTAATCTATATGTTTCTCATGAACATCCTATGATTTTTACTTTATGTTTGCTTGTTAGGGTTTCTGGGTTCAATTAATTCTTCCTATATCATGTCTATGATATGCTGTATACAAAACCCTAACTCTTATGTGATACTAGTCTTCTTATGGTTCTGATTCTTATCTATTACCTGCTTATTCTCACAATGCTATGGTAAATCATTGTTGTCCTTTCTATTTGTGAATCCCTGAATTTCTATGACTAAGACTTCACTAATCTTTGCGTGATGTTCTTTACTAACTTCGAGTATCTTCTTTAAAACTATGATATTTTTTAGGGATACTGATTGCCCAGTTTTCAAATTGTTTCCTTGCATGCTGTCACGCCCCAAAAATCCCACATTCGGGCCTTGACTGCGTCTAACATTGAACCCGCTAGACAAGCCAACGTTTGAACTAAATAAAACTTATTAACAACAAATACGAACAAGATAACCAAGGCTTCGATGGCCCACCATATAAAATTTAACAAAATAACCCAAAATACAACATAGCACTTTTCGATATAAAACCCATAAACAAATCCCAGAACTGGTGTCACATACTCACGGACTATCTAAGAGATTACTACAAACAAAAGGTCTGAAATAAGTACATAAGACTGTCTTTGAAATACAAAGTAAGACAGAGCTGAAAGTGGAAAGTAGAAGGTGACGTCAAGGCCCACGAACGTCTGCGGGTCTACCTCGAGTCTCCTGTGTGACTGAATGAGATGCTCCGATCGTCAGTGATCTCCGGGTCCGGCTGCGTAGTCTGCACAACATAAAGAAGTGCAGGTGTAGCATCAGTACAACCGACCCCATGTACTGAGTAAGTGTCGAGCCTAATCTCGGCGAAGTAGTGATGAGGCTAGGACCAACACAACATATGTACCTGTGCAATTTTTATATAACAGCAGGAAAACGGGCAACAGAAATAAGCAAGTAAGACAGATACGGGGAGAACATGCTGGGGAGATAGGGTAATAGTATGCTAGCACAGCAGTACAAGGCAATAAATGAAACGTAAAGTCAAGGAAGAAATATAGCTTCTCAAACATATAATGAACAG